>JAHKKF010525154.1:0-16477 GCA_019740295.1 Labeo calbasu | reverse complement strand
TCTTATTTTGGTAAAATAATTAACATTTTGCAGAACCGTTTGACCTCAACTGTATTTTTGATTATTTATTTTGATTAATTTATGCATTCAATCTTCATACTTAGAGAAAAGTGAGTAATACAAAGAACAAAATAAACTGGAAAAGTATTTTTTATTTTAAACTGAAAAATGTACAGTTGTATTCGTGTAGCAGAGGTACGCAATAACATGAAAGATATTTAACCTTTAAAAATATAATTATTCTGGTTAATATAAAACAATTCATTTTGTACAGTACTTTTCAGTCTGGTAAAACTGTTTAGAGGAAATATATATTCATGTCCAAAAATCTAAATGATATGTTAACAGTTCAGTTATCACAGCCAAGTTCTGTATTAATACAAGATAATGACAAAATTAACTAGTTTTAATCAAACCAATACAACATTAAACAGAACTTCATGTTTACTTAAAGAGACATTTCACCCAAAGATGAAAATGCTGTCATAATTTATTCACCCACATGTCATTTTAAACCTTTTATTTAGGACAGTCTTATCTTATGTTCCACAAAACAAAGAAGGTAATGCGAGTTTGAAACAACATGAGGGTGAATAAATTCTGACAGGATTTAAAGGGATAGTACGCCTGAAAATTAAAATTACCCCATGATTTATTCACCCTCAAGCTATCCTAGGTGTATATGACTTTCGTCTTTCAGACGAATACAGTTATATTAAATTATATATACAGAGTTATATTAAAAAATGTCCTGGCTCTTCCAAGCTTTATAATGGCAGTGAGTAGCTCCACACCATTCTGAAGGATTAATAAAAGCCTTCTTAATCAATTTAACGCATTTGTGTAAGAAAAATACCGACATTTAAAACTTTGTAAACTGTGGATATTACAGTATATAAAGTTTTAAATATGGGTATTTTTCTTACACAAATGCATTGAAGTTAGCTTTTGCTAACTGTAATACGCACGTTCACAAGAGAGTGGCGTTCCAGCAGATGACAGAGGACATAGCCGTAGCGTGAGCTCCGGTGAGAATATGCTACTCTCACGTCGGCGCCAATAGCCTCGCGGTTAGTACGGCGGCATACAGTGCAATTGCGCTCACGGCGACCCGAGTTCGAATCCCGGCTCGTGGTCCTTTGCCGATCCCACTCCCCTCTCTCTTCACCCAATGCTTTCCTGTCTTATCTACACTGTCCTGTCCAAATAAAGGCATAAAGAAAGACCAAAAATAAATCTTAAAAAAAACAAAAACAAGTTTTATTAACAGCAAAGGAAAACCAGTCTCCACTTGGCTTATACTGAAATCCTCCAACATTTTTCTTTACAAATCCTTGTTTTGTACTTCGAATTGGTGATCAGTGTTTTGTTTTGCTTTCTCCTCTGCACTTTCACGTTCATCACAACGTTCGCCTACATCCTACGTCATCCGCTTGAACGCCACTCTGAAGGAAAAGCGGAATCTAGAGATTATGGATTATAAAGTTTTAAATACATATATTTTGCTTTCACAAACGCATTAATTTGCTTCAGAATTTTATTACCCCCCCAGAGCTGTGTGTAGTACATTTATGATGGATGGGAGCACTTTATTTGGCTTCAAAATATCAACACCCATTCAATGCCTTTATAAAGCTTGGAAGACCCAGGACATTTTTTAATATAACTCTGATTGTATTGGTTTAAAAGAAGAAAGTCATATACACCTAGGATGGCTTGAGGGTGAGTAAATCATGTGATAATTTTAATTTTTGGGCGAACTATCCCTTTAATAAAAATGTAAATCCAGGAGAATCAAGTACACATCAGTGGATCATCACAGTCCAGTGTCACGTCTGATATGTACTGCATTACAAGCTGAATTGTGTGGTAGGCAGGAGCTTGTTTTGCATATAATCATCACTTGAAAGCGTGACAAGTGTAAAATTGTTGAGTAGTTACTAATGCTGATGCTTCCTTGGGTCCCCAATTAACTGAAAAGCAAATGTTTAACAGGCATAAATAAATACTGTTATCAAACCACTGTCAACCAATCACATATTTTAAGCAATCTAACACTCATTTTATTCAAAGTGAGTGTAAAAAATGGCAAACACACTTCATCAGGGGGTGTAAAACGCATGCTGATCTGGCAGCTGGCAGTACCAGGCAACTAGTGTCATCATCTATCACTTTATCCTTAAACATGCCAAGATCCTGTCTGCCAGTGTGCTCTAATATTACAGCGTTGAAGCTCTTCTATCCCAGTATCCTCTGCCCTGGCATCAGAGCCCAGAAGAAGCAAAGACGGTCAGCCAACTCAGACAAACAAAAAGACCTCAGACGCTTGTGAATGCAGACACAGATCAGTCTCATTCACAGACGGTGACTACCAGAGACGGGAACAGATAGTCTCAGAGGTTGAAATGGGAAAGAAAGGGAGGAGGAGGAGGCTTACGTTTTCTTCTCTTTGTCTTTTTTGCCTTGAAGAGACTGTAGGGTTTCAGCAGCCACTTTCCTCCTGTTGAAGGTGTTCATCTCCTCTTCTAAATCTCTACGCTTCTCCTCCAGGTTCCTCTTCTCCTCCTGATGTGTACGTTTCAGCATCTCAAATCTCTCATGCAGCTGGGAATACAGAACAAGAGCTAATTTTACTGAGAATTAATTTTATTTCATTTAATTTAAATTAATAATTTAATTTAATAATTTAATTAAACAATTTTATTTTATTTCATTTTATTTTCTTAATTCAATTCCAATGTTATTTAACCAATTAATACCCTATTTTATAGTGCTAAAATACTTGCAGTTGTATTGTATTTTCTTTAATTTGATCATTTATTTACATTTATTTTATTTTATTACTTTATTTAAATTCTGTTGTTCTTTAACCAATCATAGTGTTGAAATACTTGCAATTGTATTATATTCACTTTAAGTTTTTGAAATTTTTTGTTTAGAATTTATTATTTACTAAAATGCAAACACAAAAAAGTGACAAGTATTTAAATATTTATTTTTAATTAATATTTTATTATTTAATAAAAATTTCATTTTAATTTTAAGTTAATGAACAGCTATTTAAGATTTTACTTTGTTTTATTATTTAATAGCAAATTACACATATTTAAAGATTTTGTTATTATTTTAAAAAAGTGACAAGCATTTAAAGTTTTTATTTTATTTAATGAAAAAAGTATGTTTTGTATGTTAGTGTTTTTTTTATAATTTTAATAAACATGGCGAGTATTTACATTTTATTTATTTTAAAAAATGACAGGTATTTAAATATTTTATTTTTTAAATAAAATATGACAAGCATTTAAACTTTTTATTTTATTTAATGTAAAAAGTATGTTTGCTTGTTAGTGTTTTTTTTATTTAATAAAAAATGACAAGTATTTAAATTTTTAATGGAAAAAATGACAAGTATTTAAATATTTATTTTTTAATAAAATGTGACAAGCGTTTAAAGTTTATATTTTATTTAATGAAAAAGTATATTTTGTGTTAGTGTTTTTATTTAAAATTTTTAATTGAAAATTACAAATATTTAAATATTTTATTTTTTAAGAAAATGTGACAAGCATTCAAAGTTTTTATTTTATTTAATTTAGTTTTTAATTTTTTATTTTTTTATTTATATTTTGTATGTTAGTGTTTTTTACACTAACATTTTTAAACAATTTTAAATTTTAATACAAATGACAAGTAGGTAATTTTTTTTTTAATTGACAAGTATTTAATATTTTATTTTTTAACAAAAAGTGAAAGGTATTTATTTTTTATTATTTAATTATTATTTAAGAATTCTTTTGTTCTTCTATTATTATTATTTTACTCTAAAGCCATGTCTGCACCAAAAGCAGTTATAATGTAGTTTTACATGACCATTTACGTTGAAGTAAAGTTTGTGCAAATATAATTATTATCTTGAGTTAATGCCAAATATAATGGCTTGAAATTTTGTCATTTCTGGCCGAAAAACAGTGGTTCTTACCTCTCTCTCCTTCTCTTTTAATTCTGCTTCTGTCTCCTTCACTTTGTTGACAAACATCTGTCTCATCTGTTCCTCCTTGAGTTGTAGCTCACCGATAAATTCTCTCCTCTTGGCCACATATGTTTCCTGCAGACTGTATGTGAGGACATATGCTTCAGTTCACTTAACACCATGACTATGACAATTATACAATTTAAAATTATTTTGCTGCCTCTTTTGTTACATGATCTGCCTGAGAAAAATAGCAGCAAGGAAGTGTGTTGCAGTACCTGAAGGGTTCGCTGTCAGGGTCGGTGTCTTTGAAGCCCATCTCCTCCAGTTTGCAGCGGCGGTACAGCTCATAGTGTCTGGCGTGGGTCTGTTCCCTCAGGTCCAACATGTTGACACGAATTAGCATCTCTCTCAGCTTTACAAAGTCACAGTGACTCTCGTTCTCCACTGAGGACAAAGCCCAGACGTCATAACTTCACTAATAATCTGGTGTAGTCCTTATGATGCCTTTTTGTCTAATTTGAAGTAAAACAATGTACTATTAGCAGCAATACCTACCCTGTACCACTCCCCATGGGTACTGTCTGGCTCGCACCATTTTGTTCCCAATTTTAACCTCTTCGCTGCTTCCAATCACAGCGAAAGGGAGATGTGCCTGCAACACAAGTCACTGGCTCAACATTAAAGATGCCCAAATACGAGCATGTTGTGTATCAGGGTCAGAAATTAACTTTTCCATTAAGGGGCAATAAAAAATGTGCACATTTACATTCTTAAAGGCAATTTATAATCATCTTTTTATTATAAATACCATACTATGTTGCCAAATACTTTACCCAATTACTTCAAACAATATTTTAACTATTAGACTGTTTAAAATTGTATCTAAATTACACATGTAAAAAAAAACAGGAGCTCATAGGACTGCATTATTATGACAAAAATCATTATTGTAGTTTGTTGCTCTTTATATTGTAATAATGATTCTTAATATCGATAAAGAAAACAATATTAAACGTTTTTGTTTCGTTTTGAGCACGTCACATTTTGGCTTCACAAACAAACATGTCGGTCCATGACGTTAGTCTAGTCTAGCACAAGTTATGCAAAAACTCGCGTTATAATGACTGAAGCTACGAAATTAATCTTTTATTTACATCGTACCTGCACTGTGTTGTTTATGCTGAGGGAATTCGCGAATGTGCGCACTCAACAACAACTCCGACGTTTGACTAATCTGAGCGCCTCTGATTGGCGCGTTTTCAGCGTTGACTAATCTAAGTGCCTCTGATTGGCCAGTGCATTCCAAAGTTCCAACAGAAATGCGTTTGATTGGTTATAAGCCTTAACGCTGCACAAAATAGCGCGTAGTTGCATTGTGAGCAAATCTAAATGTAATTCCTCGAATTGACATGTTTCATTTATTTTCACATTTTATTTCTGTTCATTTTGGTGGCATTTTTGCCACAAGCCCTCATTAAACTCTGACCCTGGTGTGTGTCTGTTCTGACCAATAGCAAAATAGTTTTAAAACATCATATCTGATATTATGATAGCATATATATTTTACTCGAGTGTCTCTTACATTCATAGAAGAGTTTATTTCAGCCACAGCTTCATCATCTGTTGGGAACTGGTAGATCTGAACGCCATTGCTGACCAGTTCACTCATGATCTTGATCTTAAATTTTTGAAGCTCACTTTTGGATATAGTGTCTGCCTTCGCAATGATGGGAATAATGTTGACCTGGTTGGGATGGAAAAATATTGATATACATTAATTCTACAAGTCTATGTATATAAATTAAAGGGGTAGTTTATCCAAAAATGAAACTTATGTCATTAAATACTCACCCTCATGACGTTCCAAACACATAAGACGTTCATTTATCTTCAGAAAACAAATTAAGATATTTTTGATGAAATCCGAGAGCCTGACCCTGCATAGACAGCAACACAACTACCACATTCAAGGCCAGAAAGGTAGTAAGAACATTGTTAAAATAGTCCATGTGACATCAGTGGTTCAACCGTAATTTTATGAAGCTACAAGAATACTTTTTGTGTGCAAAGAAAATGAAAATAACAATGTTATTCAACAATTTCTTCTCTTCAGTGTCAGTTTTTGACACACATTCATGAGAGTACCACAAAATTGTTAAATAAAGCTGTTATTTTTGTTTTCTTTGCATGCAAAAAGTATTATTTTATCGATTACTACCTTTCTGGATCTTGAACTTGGTAGTTGCATTGCTGTCCATGCAGGGTCAGAAAGCGCTCAGATTTCATCAAAAATATCTTAATTTGTGTTCTGAAGATGAACAAAGATCTTTCGGGTTTGGAACGACATGAGGGTGAGTAATTAATGACAGAATTTTAGAATATATATAATAAACACTTTGTGAACACTTTACCTTGCTGTCCAGTTTCTTCATAGTGACTAAGTCCAGAGATTTCAGTGAGTGACCGGTGGGAGCAATAAAATAGAGGCAGATGTGGATGCGTGAATCGTGATAGTCGTAAAGGGAACGTTTAATTTTAAGCTCTTCCTCAAGGAAGTTTTCAAACTGGGCATCAATGTAGTCCACAATAGGTTTATAACTGCAAAGAAACAAAAATAAATTTAGGATTTCAACCCTGATACTTCATTATCAGTGTCAGTGAACTGTAATAAAAGTCTTAAGCATTACCTCTCTTCTTTATTAACCTGGTCGCCGAACCCCACGGTGTCTACAATGGTTAGTTGTAAATCCACGTTGCTTTCTTGCAGGCTGTACGTTCTGGGGCGTAAATGCACCCCGTTTTGAAAGTGGCTGGCCTCTTCATTCTCAAACGTTGTGTTGAATAGTGTGTTCATTAATGTAGATTTGCCTATGCCAGTTTCACCTGTAAAAGAGGGAACATTCTTGCAATCTTTTGCAACAGTTGTACTATTTACATACTAGGTCTGCACTTAAAAGCACTTCCACCTCACCTACACAGAGAATGTTGAAGCTGAACCCTTGGCTCACTGATTTGCTGACCAGCTGATCAGGAAGACTGTCAAAACCAACATGACCGCTGAGAGAGAGAGTCCTCATCTCCTGCTGAGAAATTACAGCATCAAAAAAGTTTAACATACCAGAAAAGTTTGATAGTGTCATGAATAACTGTTACAAGCGCCTTTGTAAAAATGTTTTCACAAAATGACATTATAGCGGATTTAATTAAGCAAACAACATTAATAACTTTATTTGTGTTTCCTTTCCTGAGCATCAAATCAGCATATTAGAATGATTTCTGAACGATCATGTGATACTAAAGAGTGGTGTAAAGGCTTTGGAAGATTCAGCATTGCATCCCCGAAATAAATTACATTTTAAAATATATTGAAATGAAAACAGTTGTTTTAAATTGTCATAATATTTAAAAATATTATCACAAATATATAGTCCACCCTAATGTATCTATTCATATATGGGAGATCAAAGCGCAGAAGATGACCCATGTCAGTTTGTAAGTAACTGAGCATATTGGTATGCATGAACCCGGGTTTGAGTCTCGATCACAGAGAAAAGCAGCATGCTGAGGTATTCAGAGCTCCTCACTCTGTACAAACACAAGGAAGTGTTTCACACAGCCTTCATCTGTTCCACTGCCCCAGTATTCTTAACACACACACTGGGGCACAAAGGACTCTTTATGCAGCCTGTGTTTCTCAGTAACTGCTTTAGCCCTAAGAAACATCCTTCAAGTGTAACAAATTAAAGGGCGTTTTAGAATCATAAATGAACAGACTTAGGATAATACTACTGCACCAATGTAAAAACGTTACAGACTTGAAATGCACGCTGGCTGAAGCGGCAACCAGAAGAACCAAAGCTGATCTACTTACAAGAACTAATCAGCTTGAAATGACTTTGACAGTGGATTAAACCAGAGAAAGACCCCGATGTTAAACTATAAATATAAACTACAAGCGCATCTAGAAATAGTTTCATTAAACTATGAAGCGTTACTAACAGTGACATACAACAGAGCTAAATAAAATGCTTAAATTAAACTCTTGCTTGAATTAAAGTCAAGCACACTAAATGTTTTTCCCTCCATTGCAACCAACAAACTAGTTGCACATATTAGCACATAAATACAGGAAAAGTTTGAAATATGAAAAAGTTTAAACCATCTTTGACCAACTACTCCAGATAACTCTCGCTGCACACACTGCAACTTTACCAAGAATGTGCATACTTAATATTGTGCAGTAAATATAAAAGGCAAATAACTTACAGGATATATGTTTACATCTGTGGCAGCCATGCAGATAAATGCGTTAGCACTGACAGTGTGCTTTCATTTATTGCGCTCTCTCTCTCTCTCTCTCTCTCTCTCTCTCTCAACCATTCTAATATNTTTACATCTGTGGCAGCCATGCAGATAAATGCGTTAGCACTGACAGTGTGCTTTCATTTATTGCGCTCTCTCTCTCTCTCTCTCTCTCTCTCTCTCTCTCAACCATTCTAATATGGCCACTTGATGGAAACACCCTCTGCCTGAATTAAAATTCTGTCCGTGCTGCCCACGGTCACTCCTCCTACTGCACTTACAGACGCACTTGTTTTGGAGAAGACTTGTTTATTTGGTTTGAGTGTCTTTTTCAAGTAGTGTCAAATCAAGTACGTGCTGGGCAAGATTTTCAGCAGATATAGTTACCTAAACTAACAACTTCTTCATTGTAATAAACAAATATTATATACACTACCAGTCAAAAGTTTTTAAACAGAAAAGTCTCTTCTGCTCACCAAGACTGCATTTCTTTAATCCAAAGTACAATAAAAACAATAAAAAATGTAGTATTTAAAATAACTGTTTTTTATTTGAATATATTTTAATACGTAATTTATTCCTGTGATTGCATTGCTGAATTTTTAGCATCATTACTCCAGTCACATGATTCTTCAGAAACCATTCTAATATTCTGATTCTGATATTTTCAGGTTTGATGAATAAATTTAAAAAATAAAATAAAGTATATATTGAAGAATTTTTATTTAAGATAAATGCTGATCTTTGGATCTTTCTATTCATCAAAGAATCCTGAAAAAAAAGTACTTTGCTGTTTTAAATATTGATAATAATAATAATAATAATAATAATAAATGTTTCTTGAGCAGCAGATCAGCGTATTAGAATGATTTCTGAAGGATCATGTGACACTGAAGACTGGAGTAATTATGTTTAAAATTTAGTTTTGATCACAGGAATAAATTACATTTTAAAATATATTTAAATAGAAAGCAGTTATTTTAATATGTTTTCTGGATCAAGTAAATGCAGGCTTGGTGAGCAGAAGAAATTTCTTAAATAAGAGACATTAATCTTACTGTTCAAAAACTTATTTTGACTGGTGTAATTATTTATTATATAACCTCTTGTCTTATTGTTTCAAAATTTATGTTATTGATTACATAATATGAAACAACATGCTGTGTTTAATGCACAAGGGGAGTGTATTCTTGTCTAGGAAAACAGTGCATTTTCTTTAGTATACAGTTAATTACTAATATTAAAATACAATTAGTTTACAATTAATAATGCTGCAAATTCCTGTTGAAACATCCTCAGCAGTTATGAATTAATTTATTTTTTTTACAAGGTCTGTAAGTATTAGATTTCAAATGGAATAAAAAAACATCAAAGATCTGAACACCTACGGCCATCAGCGGGACAAAGGTTTATTTTATTTTTATTTATTTTTTTGAAAAATTTGTCCTGGGCCCTGTAAATATTAGTGACGCTGGCGACCCTGATCTGGCCACAAAATAATCTTATCAAAAAATTATTATCTACAGATTATCAGATTCTGTATTATTGTGTAATGTTGTGTCTACAGTAAACCGCCAGTAGGCTAATGCTGAGTTCCACACTGCGATGTCCAGTATGTGTCGCCCTTTACCCGTTTTATTTACACCTCTTACCTACAGTCAGCAACAGATTTAGACACATTTAGACACTTCGGGCACATTTATGACACCTTCAGACACCTTCAGATAAATGATTTTATAGCTGTTCGCAGAACTAACTTTTTTCACAGAAATGTCTAAGAATAAGAAGAGGCGCGGTCGGTTTCCCTCATTTAGCACAGGCGCGGTTCATCACGTTAACTATGAACTTGTTCCACTAACATTCGAAGCCAAATGCTTATTTTCCATCGGTATATAATTTAATAATTTCATTTAGAAACTATTTTTGATATTTAGTTATTTATTGCGAGGACATTTAGACATTTTTAAGCGTGACGTAAGCGCCGAATACTAATGAATAGCACAACATCGAGTTGAAGGTAAGTGAACACTGCTGAAAAAAAACAACAATAGAAACCATCAGAAATTCCAGTGGTTTCCACTACAAATATCATTACAAACATTACAAACCATCAACTATTAACCATTAAAACTATTAAAAATGGTTTCCTGTGGTGTGTTTTAGGACATATTCTATTATGATTTAGTAACAAGGTGACAAATTACCAGAAGACCAACAGGGACCATTACAGTTTCCACTGTAACCAGTAAAACCATTACAAATTCAGTGTATGGTGAACAAATTTCTGTTCATTCATGCTGAAGAACTCAATTAAAGTGCACAGGCCTAAAATCTACTGTGATGCACTAAAAACAGAGGACGGGCCACAAAATCGATCCATTGCTCAATACTCTTTATTTCATTTAGGTAATCCACACAGTACAGTGTAATCTACACAGTACAATATCCCCATTCACTGTAAAATAAGAAACACTTTTAAAATATTCATCTTGAAAATCGTACTCCCATCTCATTAACTGTAAACAAATTATTGTACGAATCAGAGCGGCTTGTTCATTTTAAGAGCAGACCATTGAGTCACACCAGTCACCTCAGAGTATTCCCATTTTGTTCCAAGTATGCAGATGTCTTGAGTTATTGATTACATAATATGGGATCAGGAAACAAACAGTATTATGCTGTGTTCAGTGCACAAGGGAATGTATTCTTGTCCAGGAAAACACTGTGTTTCACTTAGTATACAGTTACAGTTAAGGTCAAAAAGAACAGGTGTCCTGTAAATTCCTGTCGAAACATCCTCATGGCTACAATGCTGTTGTGATTCTCCTGAACAAACCAGCAGCTGTTAGGTTGCAGCAGTTATGAATTCATTTCATTTATATTTCAAATGGAATAGAAAATATCTGAGCACCTAGGGCCATCACTGAGGGGGGACAAAGAAAATTTTGAACATTTTGTCCCGGGCCCTGTGAATATTAGTGACGCTGGCAACCCTGATCTAGCCACGAAATAATATTAAACAAACTATAAACACCAAAAAGTCTCTACCCATCATCTTTCACAGAGATACATGATGCATAATGCTGAAAACCTTTAGGGAATCTTGAAGAACAAGAACTGTTGTGCTTTCATCACAATTAAATCAAAAACAAAGAGTGGCTACCAACATAACCAGCAGTATATCCACAGAAATGTACATGCTCTCAGTTTGATTTCATTACTGCCAACACTACATTCAGAAACTGAATACATGTGGCACATCTCACAACAACAAAGATCAGAGCGCTCAACACACAACTGAGAGCTACCGTGCTCTCGTAGTAGGTTACATATTAAACATTAAACATATTAAAGTACCTCAACACATGGAGACTTAGTCAAGATTAACATCATTAAATCTAAAAATACACAACATAGCCAAAAATACATGGACACCCAAACATTTTACTCATTTTGAACTCCTAATTTGAAACTATAAGCATTAATTGATTCATTTGCTCCAAACTCTTCTAGGAAGACTTTCCACAAGCGTGTGCAGTAATGGGAACTGGTTCACAGTCTGCGTTACAGTTCATCCTAAAGGACAGGGCTTTGTGTAAGCCAGTCATCTCGTGAGGTGGTAAGTCAGTTCTTTATGGATCTTGGGCATAAAGTTTAACACAGTTCTATAGAGTGTCATTATATGCAGTTGCATTAAAGGAATAGTTCACTCAAATTAAATTTGGGCACCTTTGTTTTTTCATCAGTACAGATTTGGAGAAATTTAGCATTACTTGCTCACCAATGAATCCTTTGCAGTAAATGGGTGCCGTCAGAATGAGAGTTCAAACAGCTGATAAAAACATCACAATAATTCACAAGTAATCCACACGACTCCAGTCCAGTCTTGTGAAGCAAAAACCTGTTTGTAATAGCTGTTTTTCCATGTCTTTATCCATAATGTTGCTTACTCAAGTGAAAAAGTCCTGTCTGAAGCATCTTAATGATGGATTTGTTCCTTACAAACATACAGCTTTTCACTTCACAAGATGATAATTGATGGACTGGAGTTGTGTGAATTGCTTATGAATTATTGTGTTGTTTTTTTAGGGGGGGATACAGTTCTCTAGTATTCTGTCTTTATGCAGTTGCATTAATACTTTAATCATAAATGACTGAAATAGCCAAACCTGTTAATTCAAAGAAACTGTCCATGTACTTTGGCCATGTAGTGTCGATGGCAAACGGGAAAAGGCAACGTTGCACTTCATAAAAGGAAAAGTCACACTACTTTTAAAAAAAAAAATACTATTTGGACTGTGTCTTTTCTTTAAAAGATACAGAAAATGACATATTAGCTTCCATTAGTCATTAACCTCTATATTGTTAGATCTAGTTATTCTGGTATATTTAATGTTGTAGAATGCTGTGTGTTACCTTAAAAGGAACTAAATATGGCACATGAAAATAGTTTTTGGGATGGACTGAAGTAAATGAGTTTTCATTAAATAGAAAACAAATGCAGGTTTGATAAGTTCGTATTGAAAAACAGTATGTGTTACCTTGAACTGCTAGAGGACTGAACTTTGGAACAGTCAATGAGAACACGTTGAACTTTAACTCACACTATTTCATTTACAAAAAAGTTTGTTCATGCACTGTCGGCAGGCAGAAGAAATTATACGAACATGTGTGCTATTCTTGTACAACGTTCTAGTTAAACTCAAATACTGAGAATAGTAAAATAGATAAAACTCTTTTTAAAACCCATGCTGTATTTTATCGGTTTATTAAACCTGCATCTAAGGAAATGTGCAGCAGAGGTTTGTATTTGGCAACTTTTTCTACGGATTGCACTATTGTCATTAAGAGGTCCCTTGATTTGTCTTGAAATAAAATTTGGCAGTAACGTATAAACTGCAATCGTCATGAAGAGATAAAAACAAAACACTGACAACAACAATGCAATACAGATCAATGGAAAAGAAAACAAGGTCAACACCAGCCATCTTTGATCCTTACTGAAAACGACATTGAATGGCACGTGGAATAATCTGGCAGCAAACAAAGTAATTTTAGACATTAAAAAAAACAAAAAAAAAACTACATGTAAATAGAGTAGTATGCACCGTCATACACATGCCAGACAAAAGTTTGGCAAAGATCAGCAAAGACAATGAGGATTGAGCTTAAAATCAATTAAAATGTAAAAACATCTTACAAAATGACTGAGTTGGGATGTCCTGGAGAGGAACAGGTGAACTTTGGCACACAAAGAGATGTTTAAAATGGTACGTGAAACCATTACAGTAGAGAGCAGATTCACCGACGTTTGTCTTTACAGTCCTTTGTTGAAGTAGACAGTCTCTACTCCAGGATGACTGGCTCGAATCTTCTCCTGCAGCTCTGGTTCCAAACGGCTCACTGCCATAGAGCTGCATGATTTTAATTAGACAAAATAGAATGATTCATAAAACAAAAAGTTTCAAAAGATTACAAAATCGGTAAATCCAAACCATTTTGAAAACATTCTTACCTCTTTTGTGGGAACAGCGCACAGCACAATGGGGTTGCAAACACGAGGCTAAGAAGAAGAATGTTCAAAAGAATGGGTCACAAATTTGTGAATGCCTTTCAGGAAATAACCATTTATTAGACAGTCAATCTATCTTTGGCAACTCACCAGAACCCAACCAAGCCAACTTGAATGGGTGCACTCATCCACGGAAACCTCTGAAAAAATACAGGGGGGGAGAAAATCAACCTTGTGACAAAGCCCATGATTCTATGGGGCCATTTTAAGGGCTAATGCATTCAAGCAGACCGGAAACTGTAGGGTGTGTACGTGCTCTGCTAGTGCTAAACAGTTTTCATTAAGATTTTCAGTTGTGTACACAAAATGTAAGTTTGAAATTACCTTGAGGAAGGCCTTCTTTTCCAAAGAGTTCATTAAAAATGGAGGGATGGCTATAGGAAGATTTAAGATTTGTAGGTTAAATAAGATTCCAGATTTTCAGTGTGCTCTCAGACGTTTTGGACGTCATCGCATGTGCATACTTGTATAAACGCAGTTGCAAAGTTCATTCTATTGTAATCAGCTTAATAAAAGACTTTAGATTTAGAGTAAACAAACCCATTCCCGGAGAGGCCATGAGGATTCTGGAAACCACCACTTGTGTGATGGCCTGTTGAGCTGCCTTTGAAGATTCTC
Organism: Labeo calbasu; assembly: GCA_019740295.1. Classification (NCBI taxonomy): domain Eukaryota; kingdom Metazoa; phylum Chordata; class Actinopteri; order Cypriniformes; family Cyprinidae; genus Labeo; species Labeo calbasu. The sequence continues at coordinate 2,012 of JAHKKF010525154.1, read as the reverse complement.
CTAACCGATTGTCGTTCTCATCTGTTATTGGAATGCCGTGTTTGAGTTCTCTGATTGAAACACAAAAGAAGCGACATAGTTCACATCACTTCATGTTGTTAAGTGAACAGCGACACACTAAATAATCTAGCAGTCAAATGTTTGGGATCAGTAGATTTTTTTTTCTCCATAGGTATAACTTACATTTTTAAGGGTTTAAGAAACTAGTCATTGTTAGAGTGTCCTAGAATTAGCATTCTCTAGCTAAAACTGATCATTCAGACCAAACTGTAAGTCGTAAAGACTTGAAACTTGGAGGGATGGTAGTACTCACACCATTTACAACAGGGATTGGCAACGTCGGTCCTAGAGTTCTGCTGTCCTGCAGAGTTTAGCTCCAAAAAAAACCCTCAAGACATTGATTAGATTGTTCAGGTGTGTTTGATTAGGGTTCAAGTGAAACTCTACAGGATATTTGCACTCCAGGACCGATGTTGCCTGACCCTGGTCTATAACATCACAAAGGCTCACCCGAATTGGCCTGACGGGGGCGCTGCAGCAATCAAAATGAAATCACTCAAGCCGCCTTTCCACTATCTCCGACGGACGATAAGCGACAGACCGGAAGTCATTCATTTCCAATAGCGAGTAGTGTGGGAGCTGCGTGGAGTTCTGATCATATGCGTATGCGAAAATTTCGGATACGATTTGAGCTGTGGATGCGTTAAATAATTTGAACTTCTGCAGCTAGACCGTATGCGAATACCCGACCGGATGTGATGTATTTTATTAAAAACTATGAGCGTAAGGTTAGAATTACCAATATTTTATTCAGTTTAACATTATTCTTGCTTTAGAATAATTATGGCAAAAATAATTTCGTCTCACTGTTGCAACGGGTCACCAAAACATTCGTAAGGGGCAGTGAAGCTTATACTATAATGCCTATAACTCCTGAACGGAATGAGATATCTTTGGCAAACTAGTGATGGGTGCTTTCGAAGCACTGCTTCATGAAGCTTCAAATCTTTTGTGAATCAGTTGTTTCGAAACAGTTGTTCAGTGCGCATATTAAACTACCAAAGTCATGTGATTTCAGTAAATAAGGCTTATATCATAACTGTTTCGAAACGTTTTGAAATTTCAGTGGTTTGCCTTTGGGGGGCAATCTCTGTAAACCCATGAATCATGCTAGTTCATTGAGATCACCTCCCAGTGGTGAACCACTGAACCAGTGTCTATGTTTTTTTACCTGATCTCGGATCTGTTTCTTATTTGTAGACATTTTTAATGAGACATTTGTGTAATTAACGAATTAGAAGTAGTTAATAGTTACTGGCCTTTATGGCCTGACCTTTAAACTGTCCAAACAAAAAACAAGCTCTGCAAATTAACTTAAAATATTAAAAAAACACATATTATACAGACACTTAACATTTAATGGTATTTTATTATTTTTACTGCATTTAATGTATTATAGTTTCAATAAAACATTTGCAGTGGGTTTTCAACAGCTGTTTTTATGCATGTTTTAGTTGCATTTACACGCTTTTGTCCAGCGGGCATCACTAGCGTGTGGTGTTTCGAGTGCTTCGAAACAGTAAATCCTTTTACGAAGCAATTGGTTCAATTAATTCGAAGTTTCGAAAAGGTTTGTTTCTCCCAAATTCTGATCACGCATGTAAGAGCTCAATCTGAGGTCACAGAAAGAAATCGTGGAGATTGGCCACTTGGTGGTGCTGTAACGGAAAAAATATATATATAATAATAAAAAAACAAAAACGGCTATAACTATGTGCCCATCAGTCCAATTGACCTGGTATGCCGTGTCTTTGTCCAAAGTGCTGCAAGTGCCTATAATGACATTTGCGTATCTCAAAAAATATGGCCGCCATCGGCCACTGAATTTTGAGCACCTGTTAGACAAGGTTAACAAAGGCAGATCAGAACAAAAATGGTGGCCATTGTGGTAGAGGTAAGGTCTGTAAAAACGGCACTAATGAGTTTGACGCCTCTGTAATCACGTGGTTTCA
>JAHKKF010525153.1:0-29663 GCA_019740295.1 Labeo calbasu | reverse complement strand
AAAAAAAAAATGTTTGTCTTTGTAATCTTACATCAAAATGCAATATTTTACTTTGCCTCTAAAATGTCTTTGTATTTAGCTGAATTTTTGGTGGTTTTAATGTAATAATAATAATACTATGTTTTTTAAGTGTGTTGAGCTTTATTTAAGTGCATATATAATACTTTATTATTATTATTATTATTATTTCCAATAATAATAATAATAATAATAACAATAATGATTGTTTTATGATTATTATTATTATTATTATTATTATTATTATTGTGTTTTTTATAACCAGTTGTGTAATAATAATAATAATGTATTATTTAATAATAATAATAACAACAATGGCTTATTTAAATGCATATATAATATTTTATTATTATTATTATTTCCTTTAATAATAATAATAGCAATAACGACTCTATTATTATTGTTTATTTTTTTATTTTATAATCAGAAGTAGCAGTAGTAGTAGTATTAGTAGTAGTAATATTAATAATAATAATAATAATAATAATAATAATGCCATTTTTGAGTATGTTATTAAAACGTATTAAAAATTTAATACTTTATTATTTTCATTAATAATAATAATAATGCCATTTTTGTGTTATAAAAATGTATTAAAAATATAATACTTTATTATTTTCATTAATAAATAATAATAATAATAATAATTGCATTTTTGAAAAACTTGGGAAAAGCAAGTATCAGCATTTGGATATGTAGTGATGGAAGTAAAATGGGTCATACAGTAAATGGGATTTAATGTTGACTTAACCTTAAGTTGACCACTATTCAATTGGACTTTCTTTGCACACATTCTCTCTCTATAATAGCGCTGTTTAATTGAGTCTGAATGTGAAACTTTGAATTAATCAATTTGAGTCAATGCTGCATCTTTTTAGTCTGACCAAATGTACGATTGTTGGAGTCATGGCTTTCAGTCGCGGTGAACTAAATCAAAACAGTATAGCATGTTTTCATTTTCTAATGTTCTCATTTTGAATAGTCTTCATTTCTCCACCTTTTCCGAAGCTGAAACTTGAAAATGTGTTAATCAATCCAAGGAGGTTGGTTCCTCATCAACTACATCAATATTTCTGCTGTCGTCAAACCGAGTAGAAAAGAAGCAAATGCAAAATCCAGGAGTGAAAATTGCCAACCCCTAAAGAGGCATATTTCATACACAGCAGCTTTTATTTAGGCAAGAGATTTGCATTTGAATGAGTTACAACATTAACCTCAGACAGCGTGCTGCTGAAGTGTCACACATCTTGATTGCACTTTGTCAAATAAAAACAAATGAATGCACAACAGGGCTCTCCAATAATCTCCCTCTTAATCTCCTCAAAGCTGCCGTCCCTTAAAGGAGACACTTCATCCTTCATTTACAGTTCCGTTGTCTTTAACAATTGTCGAAAACAAGTTTTGTGGCAGCGCCTGTGCGATGCGCAGAGCATTGTTTCCTCTTGAGATTGTGCCATCGCTGCGGTGCCAGCAGCTCATCTGTTATGTTGCAGGCTGGCTGCAGCCGTGTGTGGGGACCAAGCAGTGATTAAACAGTGATCCTGCTCTAAGGGTGGGGGGAAAAAAGCAGTAATAGAGCGGCAGCCAGCCGTGATTGATGGTCTGGACTTCAGCTGACAATAACGTGTCAGGGCAAGACAGCACAGAAATTATGTTTTGCGCTTTCCAAAAGATGCCAGGTTGGAAGCGCATCAAAACTGCTGTGAATTACACTAGTTGATCATTTGGAGGAAATGTAAACATTAAAACGCATTTGTAATTCACTTCTGTAGTAAAATGTTTAAGACGAGTGTAGAATGAGACTTGTTTTTATTCACTGGAAATTGGCTGGATTGTGAATGGACAAGAGCTGACTGGGCCTGAGCTTTATATGACAGATACTTAAACTTAAACGTTCTGAGAGGTCGAGATTTTGCTGGTTATAGCATGGTTAGCACTGACATCACAGCTCAGTATATTTGCTATCGTTTTTGGGGCTGCTGCCGAATTTGGAATAGCATTCTAGCATGCTACTCTTACTATTTCTGCCATATGACAAAACAGTAAAAGTAGCGTGCTAGTCCCATACAGAGAAAAACGTTAAATGTATTTTCAAATACACAAAAATGGCCAAAAATATGTTACAGATTTTAATATATGTTTATATACATACAGTTTCAAGGGGTTTCAGTTTTAGTAAATTTTAACTTTTTTTTTTTAGACCATTTTTATATATTTTCAATCTAAAAATATTTTATCCAAAATATATTCATAAAAATAGATTTTGCATTTAATATTGCAAAAAAAAAAAGAAGAAGCAAATATTAAGTAAATATTTATGCCATATGAAGAAACAGTAAGAATAGGATGCTAATCCCAAGAGAAAAATATGAAAAAATGTATGTTCATTTATACAAAAATGGCCAAAAATATGTTACAGATTTTAAAATATGTTTATATACGTACAGTTTCAATGGGTTTTAGTTACTTGTTTTAATGTTTCTCTTTTTTGGGCCATTTTTATATGTATTTTCAGTCTAAAAATATTTATTTTATCCAAAATAAATTCACAAAAAAAGAATTTGCCTTTATCTAAGTGTATCAGGATTGGAAATATACTGTATTTTCTTGGCCCAGTCTATAATCCTTTTTCTTAAAAAACAAAAAACCTTTACTATTATTTTTATTATTATTAATGATAATAATAATAATAATAATAATAATAAATGTTGTTTTTATTTTTAATTTATTTTATTACTTGGGTAATGTTTACCTATTTAGAAACACCCATTTTTAGTTTTTATATTTTATGATATAATAAAGGTTATGGTACTATATGTTTAAATATACAAATATATAAATATATAAATATATATTTAGCATTTATTTAAATGCATCAGGATTAGAAATATATTTTCTTGGCCCTAAAAAGAACATTTTATGATATATTTTGCAATATGAAGGCTTAAACACGTATCTGAAATATGTTTTTGTTCAGAATTTACAGCATGCTACTCTTAATATTTCTGTCTTATGAAGAAACAGTAAGAATAGTATGCTAGTCCCATATAGAGAAAACTGTTAAATGTATTTTCAAATATACAAAAAAAGTATGTTACAGAATTTAAAATATGCTTGTATGCATACAGTTTCAATGGATTTTAGTTACTTATTTTATTCATTTATTACTTTATTTGGTCATTTTATATATATTTTCAGTCTAAAAATATTTATATTATCCAAAATGTAACAAGAACATTTTGTAATATATTTTTGATTTGAAGGGTCAAACGAGTATCTGAAATGTATGTGTTTATTATTTTTTCTTACTAATTTTTTGTCATGTTTATATTTACAATCTACATATATTTATATTATCCAAAATATATTTGTAAAAATGTATTTTTCATTTATCTGAAATGCATTTTAAGATTGCAAATGTATTTTCTTGGCCCTTAAAGTACTATATAATATAATATTATGTAATGTAATATAATATAATATATTTTGGCATGTGAAGGGTTGAACAAGACATAGATTATGTTTGAAAAATATTTTTCCTTAAGCATATAAATGTTGCATAAATCTGTAATGGATTTCGACCAGATTTTTTGTTCATTGAGTATTATAAATTCACTTTATGTATTATTGCATCATTTGTTGTGGTTGTAATAACCAGTCACATGCTATTTACAGCTCAGGTGATTGGCTGAAAACAACCTGCCTGGAGAACTAAAATTTGTACCAGAACTGACATTGCACAAACATCATTTTCTCAGCTGTGTGTGAGACTAAAAATGAGATTGTTACGTTATTGACAGAATAAACCATAATCCCAAATCAAGATGTTTGTTATTCTGTGGACATGTCCTCTGAGAGTCCAGGTTTTTGAACCGCTGCTACATTTAGGATGGAAATTGCATCAGATCATTTCTCAGAGTAATAGATCATTCCCTGTTTATATGGGCATGAAATTGGTGAGAAAGAAAAAGCCGCTTACAGTTTCCCATTATGATGCTTTAGTAGCTGGACATGGAAAATCTGCATATCCAAACCCTTATCCACCCATCAAAAGACAAACAGCCATGAAGTGCAACTATCACCCCAAATTCTTGACTTCTTCCAAGTATCACACAGGTCTATAAATTTCCTGCCGTTTCCTGTCAGAGTGTCAGAGTTTGGATGAGCCTTGGGAATTGCTGCAATTGGTGGTACTGGTGGCATTGGCATTAGCGCTAGCTCATTAATCCTGGGCCGCACATTGACATTTGCTGACAGTATTGAAGTCTGTAGAACTGAATGGAGCCCCAGAGACCACTCAATTACCCTGTCTTGGAGCAATTAGCAGCCAACCAATGCTAGTCAATGTCTGCCCCGTGACTGAGAGGCCAGACGGGACCAAAAAAACCTAGCATATGCCGGAAAAAAAAAAACAAAAACACACATTCCTGCTAATACCAGCAGGCTAGAACAATCCAGTGGTGTACTGTTTTGTCAATATGATTTGTTTGGTTGGTTTAAGCATTTTTGAAGTGGGGAAAAAAGTAAGAAGTCACTTGTTAGGTTATGATGGAGGAAGATGCCTCTGTTAAAAACAAGTAAAGACATTCATTGCATTTACTTTTATTTATTTACACTACCAGTCAAAAGTTTTTGAACAGTATGATTTTCCATGTTTTACTGATTTAAAGAATCAGTATTTAAAACAGTTGACATGTATTTCAGGATACTTTGATTAGAAAATCCAAAGATTAGCATTTATCTGAAAACCATTCAAAAGCTTGTCAGTATAATTTTTTTTATTTTTGGGGAACAATTATTATAATTTATACTTTTATTTAGCAAAGATGCTTTAAATTGATCAAAAGTGATGATAAAGACATTTATAATTTTACAAAAGATTTCTATTCAGATAAATGCTGTTCTTCTGAACTTTCTGTTCATCAAAGAAACCTGAAAAAAATTCAACTCAGCTGTTTTTAACAACAACAACAATAATAATAATAATAATAAATGTTTTTGAGCAGCAAATCAGAATATTAGAATGATTTCTGAAGGATCATGTGACTGGAGTAATGGTGCTAAAAATTCAGCTTTGAAATCACAGAAATAAATTACATTTTAAAATATATTAAATTAAAAAGCAGTTATTTTAAATAGTAAAAATATTTCTAAATTTTACTGTTTTTGGTGAACTTTGGATCAAATAAATGTAGGCTTGGTGAGCAGGAGAGACTTCTTTAAAAAATAAAAGTGCATCGACTGAATCAATACATTTCATCATTGTAAGATGTTGCTTGTTCCAATTTATATATATATGTGTCTTACAGAAATGAATATATACACATTTAATTGTCAGTATTTTTGAATATGTCATAATAACAACATTCAAACAGAATGATTTCACTTAATTTAACATATAATGAATATGTAATATGTCTGAAATGTACATCTAAAACTCATGAAATTATTAAATAATAACACCCTATAAATTACAGTAGTAACTCTAGTAACAACATGCCACTTTGGACTGTACTTTACATATATGTGTGTGTGCGTAATCCCTCATTTAACCTCAAAACTGACTATATCGTATAAATGTAGCCAGTTAAGAAGAGTAAAGCCATTCATCAAACATGTTGAGATGAGATTTTGCACCGTCTATGATCAAAAGAAAAAATTAGGTCTGGAGGTCATTGTGCTTTGCTAGAAAAGCAGCATTTCTCCACTACTGTCACACTGAAGATGTGGTTATTTTAGTAGTGTTTCCCTGTTAGTAACTCCTCAGCGCTGTAGCCCACTGTGCGGCGACCTGTTCTCTAAAGATTATTGACTGTCATACACACGAGGACTTCCTAGTATTTTAGTTACACCGAGTTGTTAGCCTGCGGTATGTGTGGGTGTTCTTGTCCTTTCTCAAGTTTCGTAAATCAATTGATTCCTTCTTAATGAACCCTAAAGTGGACTCAGCAGCCTCGGGTGTATTGTCGCATTTTTCGGCTTTTTGCTGATTGTTTTGAGATAGGACTATAATTTTGACATGCCATGGAAAATCCATACGCTGCCTCTTGCAGGGCAATCAAAGCTGTTTTTATGACTCCACAGTGGTAGTTCACTATCTCTCTCAGAGTATATCTGTGTGTCTAAGTGCATCGACTGAATCAATACATTTCATCATTATAAGATGTTCCTTGCTCCAATCCATGTGCAAACTGTATATTTACTTGTAATCCCCCATTCTCCCTTTCTTCCTGCTGCCACCGCAATGTTGTAATGTATCACTTTGTTTCACCAAAGCTTAATCATTGTCCACATCCTGTCCCTTTTTATATAATATACTGTATAAGTATGGACCGTAATCAGCAAAGTCAAATTCTAAAAGAGCCAAGCCCCATCGCCCTCAAGCCAGGTGTATATGACATTCTTCTTTCAGACGAAATATAATTGGAGTTATATTAAAAAATGTCTTGGCTCTTTCAAGCTTTACAATGGCAGTGAATGGCTGTTGAGATTTTGAAGTTCAATTAAGTGCATTCATTCACTTAAACCCTCCTCCGAGGGTTTAATAGAGGCTTTCTGAAGCAAATTGATACATTTGTTTAAGAAAAATATACATATTTAAAACACTATAAACTGTATTCTCTAGCTTCCGCTAACTTTTTATGATGGATGGATGCACTTTATTGGACTTTAAAATCTCAACACCCATTCACTGCCATTATAAAGCTTGGAAGAGCCAGGACACTTCAAATGCTTAATCAGTTTTTGTTGTTTTTGATGTTTTGGCTGATATATGAAAACACTGCCATGTTATACCACTTAGTTTCTGCCCATAAATTGATTCTGTACAGTACAATAAAATTAGTAATATTGTGAAATATTCTTACTATTTAAAATACACAATTTGTATTTGTAAATATTTTAAAAACTATTTAATTTCTTTGATGCAAAGCTGAATTTTTACAAAACGAGGGTTTGTAAAGAAAACTGACGGAGGATTTTGATATAAACCAAGAGCAGACTGGTTTCCTTTGCTAAAGTAAGGAAACTTGACTTTGCTCCTGTAAACAAATGTTAGTTTGTCCAAGACTTACCGGCGTACGCGCAACGCTGACGTCCAGTGTCATCTGCCCAGAGCTGCTTGTGTGTATGATCAGTTGGCACAAGCTAGATTAAAGTGAATCCTACATGTTAAATATAGATATATTTCTTATAAAAATGCATCGATTCGCTACAGGAGGCCTTTATTCACCCCCTGGAGCTGTGTGACTTTTTATTATGGATGGATGCACTTTATTGGACTTGTTTTGGACTGATTAAAAGAAACACCCACCCATTGCCATTCTAAAGCTTGGAAGTGGCAGGATAATTTTTAATATAACTCTGATTGGATTCGTCTGAAACAAAGAAATCATATACACCTAGGATGCCTAGAGAGTGAGTAAATAATGGGCTAATATTCATTTTTGAGTGAACACATAGGCATACTAATAAGTACATTAAACATCACAAAACCATCTGAGACTGAATATAATGTCTACTAAAATGCATTTACACCCCTTTTCCCTGAGCCGTTCGGCAGCGTAACATGGGTTTTGGCTTGTTACCATCTATCAAACTCTTAAGGAGTTGGAAATTGAAACTGTTAGTGAACCTTCCATTGAGGCATAAACAAGTAGCAGAAAACCATGTGGAATAAATGCAATTAAGTAACATAGCCAATGCACAAAAACAAACACGCATGCAATTAATGCTCGTGCAACAACAGGAGGATATCCGGCAATACTTCATATAGGTAACCTCTGCTAAAAAAGTCAGGCATGGAGAACGATGGCGTGCCAGCTTGTTAAATATTGCCCTTTTACCCGCACTCCTCCACGGTCTTCATAACTCCAACCTAACGCTTAATTAACTTCCAACGACAAATCAGCCCATTTTCTGGGCCAGACGTTTATTTTCGAGAGCTGGGACTCAAGGTGTGCGCGAGTGTAAAAAATGAAGCACATTTGTAAGGAGCTTGCCAACAGCTGTGAGACAGCCAGTTGGGTTGTTTCTCAATGTAATTAAAATATAAAGCCAAAAACTCATTACTGTATGAAGCGAGTGATATAGCGCTCAGGCAATTTAGCCCTAGAGCATGTTACACAGAAGTGGAGACAGTTCATGAATTAGATCTGTTGGTGGTTATTGATTTAGAAGCGTTGGTTGTTTTAAATATGTTGATGTGATGAATTCGAGTTGAACTGTGTGTTCAAGCAGCACACTTTCAGTATTAATTCCCCTCTTTTAAGTTTGCATGAGTTTGCCACTCCTCTTGCTGCTTTTATGGCTTTTATACAGCTTGATTTGGCATTTGATTGAGCGGGTGGATACCTACTGAGCTGGTTGAATCAGAAATGGGCCTTTAAGTGCCTTTCGTGGTATATGTTATTCACACCGCTATACAAGCTGATGAAGAATTTAAGCGGGCGTGCTGCTGTTCTCATGTCAGCACTAATGGCCATCCATTGTGTGCTGATGAGGGATCTGCGGTTTAACTGTAATACAGCTTAGTATTATAGGCTATTTCTATGACAATTTAAACAGGTCAGCCATTACGAGATGGATTTTAAGCTTTTTTGTGACATACAGGTCTGCACATTAAGGTCAGATGTGAGGGGGCATATAAATCCTGAAAGGTTTAAAACATTTTTAGTGCTGAAATACAGTATAATCACATGCTACATAGGTGAAACCTGTCAAGAACATGTCTGGGTTATATTTTTTCTTAAAGTCAAATGGCAGAAGTAAGAAATTATACTTTGCTTAAAGGAATAGTTCACCCAAGAATGAAAATTTGCTGAAAATTTACTCACCGTCAGGCTGTCCAAGATGCAGTGAATGGGTGCCGCAAAATGAGAGTCCAAACAGCTGATACAAACATCACAATGATCCACAAATAAACAAAACAACCATTAAACATTTTTGACATCAAACCATTGTTTCCAGCTAAAATACGAGTCCTCTGTCGGAAATTGCTTTCTCCAGTAAAAAGAAAGTTGTCTTGTCTGAATCAGGAGAGAAATATGCAAGCATCATGTACAAGTGAAAACAGTATAAACAGTTCTAAACAAGTGTTTTAATGGAGTATGGACACATATTTTAGTTTAATCAATGGTTTAAAATATATATATATATATATATATATATATTTTTTTTTTTCTTTTCTTTTCTTATAGACGTGCAACTTTTTACTTCACAAGATGTTAATTAATGGACTCGAGTCATTAAAAGATATGTTATTTAAATTTTAACTATTACATCATAATACTGCACTACCAGTCAAAAGTTTTCGAACAGTAAGGTTTTTAATGTTTTTTAAAGAAGTGTCTTCTGCTCTCCATTCCTGCATTTATTTGATCCAAAGTACAGCAAAAGCAGTAAAATTTTTAAATGTTTTTACTATTTAAAACAGCTGCTTTCTGTTTGAATATATTTTAAAATGTAATTTATTTTTCTGATTTCAAAGCAGAATTTTTAGCATCATTACTCCAGTCACATGATCCTTCAGGAGTCATTCTAATATTCTGATTTGTAAAACATTTATTATGATTATTATGTTGAAAACAGCTGAGTAGAATTTTTTTCAGGTTTCTTTGATGAATAGAAAATATTTTGTAACATTATAAATGTCTTTATCATCACTTTTGATCAATTTAAAGAATCCTTGCTAAATAAAAGTATTAATTTCTAAATTAATACAAAAGTGTTTGTAAAAAAAAAAAAGATAGTTCCAGTCCTTGATTCTGATTGGTTGAGCCGCGTTCAAAGCTGTTGTAAATTACTCTACAAACCTCTGTTTACGTTTGTGTGCTTCTGAGGAACTACATTAATATTTGTATTAATATCATTACACTCAGTTTTATTTAGTAAAACCTTACTATATATATATGGAATAACCGTTTTATAAAAGCAATAACCCCTGTGAAGCCGTGGTTTAAGTGAATTTATAACATCTAATGGGCGTTGTTAGGCACGACGCGAAGCAGTGTTGTTATCTTCATCTTTTTTCAACTTACCAAATATCTTTTTTTTAACTTTAAACCATCAATTAAGGCCAATTATGTGTCCATAATCTATGAAAACACTTGTTTAGAACTGTTTGTAGAGTTTCACTAGTAAATGTTGCTTGCATATTTCTCTCCTGATTCAGACAAGACAACTTTTTTACTGGATAAAGCAATATTATGGATTGAGGACTTGTATTTTAGCTGGAAGCAATGGTTTGAAGTTAAAAATGTATTGATGGATGAATGAGTTCTTGGGTGAACTGTTCCTTTAAGCAAAATGTGATTTCTTATTTCATGGGGTTTATTGCTTTAATTTCAGATAAATGCTGATCTTTGGATCTTTCTGTTCCTCAAAGAATCCTGAAAAAAATTACTAAATTGTTTAAAGATAATAATTAAAAAAAATGATTCTTGAACAGCACATGAGCGTATCAAAATGATTTCTGGAGGATCATGTGACACTGAAGACTGGAGTAAAGATGCAGAAAATGTAGGTTTGATCACATAAATAAATTACATTTTAAAATATATTCAAACAGAAAGCAGTTATTTTAAATAGTAAAAATATTTCACAATATTACTGCTCTTGCTGTATTTTGGATCAAATAAAAGCAGGCTTGGTGAGCAGAAGAGAAAAAAAAAACTGTTACTGTTTTTAAATATTAAAAAATAGATTTTTATATAAGTAATAACAATCAGTTTGAAAGTTTCTCCCCTTCAGACTTTTGATTTATTGTTCCCCGTTGTCTAGGTGACCAGGTTCTGGGTTTCCGTAAAGCAACACTCAACAACAATAATAATCATTATAAGGTATGTCTTTCTTTTGTATTGCTTTTTCAAAGCAACTATATGGAAATCAAGAGCAATAAACACTTGTCCTGTTGCATCTGTCCTTGTAATTGCATTCAATTTACAATTCTATACTATTTTCCTCTGCTGGAGTTTCTCCACATAAAAGGACTCACATGAGTGAAAGCTGAATAAGGTGTGCGACACTACAAAATGAAGACGAAAAGTGTGCGAACAAAAGCAAAGCCTTGCTTCAACAGCGTGTAGCTGAACCTTACCAAGTATAAATGTAGACAAGCTAGTGTTGTTTCTGATAATTAAGACTATTAAAAATCATTTCCAGTAATTAAAATAAAACTGAAATAAAATAAGATATAAATATTAGATGAAAAACACACACTTATTTGATTTATTTAATTTAATTTAAAAAATGCCATTTCAAGTAATGTTTAAGTAACATCACACTTTTTTGCACCTGTATTTTAATTAAAATTTGATTAAAGTGGTCTATCATTAAGCTTAGCTCAACAAATTTGCCTAATTGGCTGTTTTATTTACTTAACACTGTGCTTTTCGGTGTCTGTCCAAATATACAAAAATCTAAGTGCAAGAGCCTCACATATGAATACTAATGAGATCACGTTGGAAATCAGAATGAATTATCACCTATTACACTAACTGAGGAGAGAACAGAATTAGCATTGAACACCTAGAAGTACTTTCTGTCTGCTGAATGTATTCTTTCACTGGCAGACAGGTTAATTATAAGCACGCTGATCTATAGTTAAGTAAAAAAAAAAAAAGTAATGGATTTTACAGGTCATTTCATGTAATGAGCCATGCATTTGCATGTTTTTCAGAGCTAAAAGCGTCCAATCGCTTTTCTAATTTATTTTGACAATTCCCATTCTTAGCCGAGTGTCTCTTAGCGGCTCCCAGTTCCCAGCTCAGTGCATCGGTATTTAAAAAACGGCTTTGTCTCCCAATAATCTGCTGTCTCCCCCACAGCTGTGATTTGTTTCCTCCGAGAAAACAGAATTTCCATATTATTCAATTACTTTCCCAACACATCACAGGCTTAATTGAATGAAGCATGTCTCCAATTTAGCAGCAAAGTCAATTGGGGTGGGACCAAACAAAACTAAAGTGGTTAAAGCTCTTGGTTACGGAGGGTCCCAGATGACTGAGGAAGCTAAGCAGGTTGTGCGGTATTGCTGCCATTAGCCCTTTTCCTATAGCGTGATCAATTATGGTATGTGATGATTCACCGCTGCGGTACAGGACGTCTTCCTGTGCCGAGGGCACGGCGTGATTATTCTTCTTCTCTGCAGAACTCTTATGATGACGGCTGGGATATGGAGGGGCAATTTGTCTGCACTGGTTTCACAGAACCTTCCAGAAGTGGTGATGATTTCGAAGTAAGTTCGGCACTGGTGGCCATTGTAAACTTTATAAAAGGAGTTTGTTCCCCACAGAACACTGATGAACCCAGTGACACTCCGGACCATTTCGGTGATCTGCTGCCTGGCAGTAAAATGAGCTTGTGCTGCAGCACTACAGCTCTGTTCTTTTGTTATGTCTTCCTGCTTTGGTTCACAGTGCTTGACTAGTGCAACAACTAACTAGTCGATTAATGAGGTTAAGTTTTTATAAAATTAATTAATTATTATTAGTAGCAGTAGTACTAATAAATATAAATATATATATATGTATATGTATATATATGAAAAGTTCAGATGCAAAACCAGTTAAATCCATCTGACGTCTTTCTTTAAAAAATGCATTTTTATCAGGCTCTGATTTATAGGTTTCTATGTAAGTACCGGTACTGCTGATTGGGCTGAGGCTGATATTTTAGCGAGTTTGAAGAAAAAGTATTTGATGGACGTATAATATGCGTTGAGAGCATTCACTCAGTATCATTATCTCATTTTTGACCGAAATGGCTTTTAGCTGGTTTTGCATCTGAACTCTTTATATATATAGAGAGAGAGAGAGAGAGAGAGATAGAGACAGAGATAGAAAGAGAGATAGATAGATAGATATAGATATAGATATAAATATATAGATATATAGATATAGACATATAGAGATATACAGTAGTCTTTTGAAGTGGATCAAAAAGGTTCATCAAAGTTGTCCTAAGACAAGAACGGGTATTGTTTTAATTTTAGGACAACTATGATAAAAAGTTTTGATCCACTTCAAATGTTGACTACTGTATATATATAACATATTACTAGTTAGTACATCAAATCGAAAGCATAAAACAAAAATGAATCACATTTTTTAATATATATAAATATGATATTTTTTTAAGTCACCAATTTAAATTTAAATAAAATTTACATAAAAATGTTATTTAAATTTAAATCAAAAAGAGTACTAAAGTATTGTAATTGTAATAAAATTAGTTTTATATTTTTTTGTATACTGTTATTCCTAGTTATTGCTATATATATATATATATATATATATATATATATATAATGTAAAATATTGAATACAATTTATTTGGTTAATTTTTTTTTTATGCTTTAGTTTTGATGTACTAACCAGTGAACTAGTGTGTGTGTGTATGTATGTATGTATGTATATATATGTGTGTGTATATATGTATATGTATATATGTACTGTATGTGTATATGTATATGTTGTTGTTGTTGTTGTTGATATTATTATTATTATTATTATTATTATTTTTTATTATTTTTTTATTTTATAGTAGTAGTGGTAGTAGTATTACTAATAATAAATAAACAATTGGGGTTAAAATTAATATAATATTTTTTTTCCAGAAGGATTCCCATGTTTAAAGCAACCAGTTTAGAAAATCGAAATAAAGAATAGTACTAATAAAATATATAAATTGTTGCATTTGTTTTATTTTTTGTTTTATGCTTTAGTTTTGATGTACTTACTGGTGATTTTTAACAGTGATTTTAGTATAAATACTCTTATTGCTAGTTTTGCACAAACTAAAACTCTAAAAGCTATTAACATGAAAGTAAAATATATATACATTTTTAAGTTATAAGTTACAGTATGTTTAAACAATACAGAATATCTGACTCTTATCTGAAAATAATTTTTTAATGTTATAAGCTCTTTAATATACGAACATTTACTGTAAAAAGATGTAGTAAAATATTAATGGTAACACTTGAAGTACTTAAAAGTATTTTAAATGCATTGTGCTTGTAATGCACCTTATAATGCATGCTATGAATAATTGTAACCACAATCATAATACTTTTCTCTTCATTGTTACACTTTCAGAAAGTATACTGCATTAAAACACATAAACAACCAATTTCAGATGTAACAAGCAATCTGCAGATATCATAATACATTTTAAGTGGTTGCAATTATTTATGAAACAACATAATGCATTACAATGTATTTTAAACCAGCAGACATTGAAGGCAAAGCAGCGTGTCCTGACAGAGAAGTAGAAATTCACATATTCGTTTATCACTTTACAGTAATGAGTTCTTCACTTTTCATTCAGATCTTTCAGCGCTCAAGCAGTAATTTGTGAATGATGGAGCTGCTGTGTTCTCTTATTGTGTTTAAGGTTACAAACGGCTCTCCTGTGCTGCGCCTGTAGACTAATATGGATTGCTCACATTGGTGCTTCCCATAAATTAAGGTAAAACACAGTGTTTTTTTCTTTGATTAAAAGATGTGTGCATCATAGTCCCTCAGCTCTTGGCTAAAAGAGTAAATTGTGCTGGTTTAATAAGTTGTGAAAGCAAAGCTCCCTTTCTGCACATGATTAATAAGCTTATGGTAATTGGGTTGGAATGTCCTCTGAGTAAAACAGATATTTTTCTTCTAATTTACAAGACAAATTACCCATCATCAATAATATTTGGCCTGGAGAAATCTTTGATTTTTGGCATTGTGTTCCTGCACTTTTAATCAAAAATACACATAAAGCATTTTTTCTTTATTAAAGTCATACAATCCATATTAATTAATACATATCCCTAATGTCTGCGTGCAGTGCGGAGATTTCATGTTTAAATGATTACATTTCTTGTGGTTGTGCACAAGAATAATGCAAATGGATGAAGTTTGCCTGACAATATGAATTCATGTTATCCGCAGACATCAATTATTTTTATTTTACAATTTAGGTTTATGTGAAATTTCATGCAGTTTCAGTTTCAACAGATCTGTAAGTAATGATAACTAAAGGGACTTATGATTATTATTAATATTGGAATATATATTCATAGTAGTGTATGAAGATATATTACCAAGCGACTGAATTTAGGGGAGGCTCATTATTAAATTTCAGTGTTTCTGTACTGTGCAAATCTTCATGATCTTCACGAGAGGGGATAAATTACAAAAATCTTGATGTATTTGCTATTCTGTTTGGTTCCGCTAGTGGCTCGTGATGTTTAAAATAACTTCCGGCGCTGTAATTGAATTCTAGAATAAGCCAGCTCATAATACAAACACACTAGCATAGCTCATTATGCATGTTGGGATTATGTTATTTACTCTGCCCACTGACCTAAGCAGACAACAGTGTTAGCTGAGCCTCAGCACACAAGTCTTGATGCAGACCTTGTTTACGACACAGGCACA
The DNA here is from genome assembly GCA_019740295.1 of Labeo calbasu. Lineage (NCBI taxonomy): Eukaryota > Metazoa > Chordata > Actinopteri > Cypriniformes > Cyprinidae > Labeo > Labeo calbasu. The sequence goes on along the minus strand of JAHKKF010525153.1, from coordinate 14,226 downwards.
CACACACACAAGCACGTATTCACTGCCAACTGACAACAAGTGCTATTACAGTCAGTATTAGAACAATACAGAAACCATCTGCTGACCAGATTTAATCTGATCCAATTAGCATAGCATTTGCATTGATTAATCCACAAAAATATGCCACGTAATATAATTTCTGAATGAGTCGGTTCATGCCAAATAAAATCACTAACAGACAAATTGATGCTAAATCGCTCTCCGGGAATCATAACCCATCGTGTTCCATGTAAATTAGAGGTGGGAGTGAGAAAGAGATGGGCGGAGAAGGAGAGAGAGAGAGACAGTGATGGAGAGAGACAGAGAAAAAGGAATCAGAATCAGGTTAGAGATGGACTCCGGTCATTTTTCTTGCTGTCAGCTGTTTGCTTTGCGGTGGCGAGGGTGAATGACAATGCCGGCTGTGACATTCTACCTCACGCGGAAAGTGTAAAACTTGCATGCGTGTGGTGGGAAAGTGAAATGCATCTGGCAAACCTCAGTACTGTATGTTGCAGTTGTCCTCCAGTTTTGTCTCACTCCAGTCTCTACCGTTATGCTAATGAATAATAACTTAAATAATATTCATGTGCATTTATTAGATAAGGAGCTTTGTGATTGTACTGTACTCAAATACACATCATTTCCGTCTGTGGGCTCCAGAGCACGTAAACGGTTTCAAAACCTGCCCTGCTGCATCCTAAACATTATAAAACCACATCAGCGACTGATTTGGGACAGTCTTAGACAGCAATATCTGTGAAGCACAGAGGAGATTCGATTCACAATTGCGTCTAGTAGAGTTTGATGTTTGATCTGTATGGTCTAATAACAAAAATACACAAATGTTTGGAGTCTGTAAGATATTTATGTGTTTGAAAGAAGTCTGTAATGCTCACCTGCATCTATTTGGAAAAAACACAGTAAAAACAGTAATACTGTAAAATATTTTTACAGTTTAAAATAACTGTTTTCTATTTGAATCTATTTTAAAATGTAATTTATTCCTGTGATGCAAAGCTGAATTTTCAGCATCATTACTCGTCATTTCAGTCACACTTTATTTTAAGGTTCGGTTCTCATTATTAACAAACCATTAACTATGACTTTTGCCTCAGTAAACTAATAATTAGCTGTTTTTTAGTAGTTAGTAAGGTACTTGTTAAGTTTAGCTATTGAGTAAGATTAGGGATGTAGAATATGGTCGTGCAGAATATGTGCTTTATAAGTGTTAATAAGTAGCCAGTATGTTATGAATAGGCATGCTAATAAGAAACTAGTTGAGAATCATTCCCTATACTAAAGTGTTACCCACATTTCTTATTATTATTATATTTTTATATAGTTGTAACAGTGATAATTTTTCAGGATTCTTTGATGAATTCTAACAGCATAAACAGCATTTATTTGAAGAAAAAAAAGGTAACCCTTAGCCTTTGTGTATAATGCATTATAAAAGTACTTTTAATGCATTAATTATGCCGTCTTATAATGCATTGTAGAGTCTCATTAATGATTGTAACCAGTTATAATAACACTTATTAATTCATTGTTGCACTATGCATTTTAAATTCAATTTAAATTATTTACAACTAGATATAATGTATTACAACACACATTATGAATAATTATAATGCATTTTCCCCTTTAATAACCCTTTATAATGCATTATACATAAAGGCTTTAAGTGTTACCTAAAAATATTTTGTAACAGTGGAAAGTCTTTACTGTCCCTTTTTAGCAATTTAATGCATCCTTGCTGAAACAAAAGTATTACATATTTTAAAAAATAAAAACGGCTTGAACAGTAGTGTATATATATTGCTCTAAAAAACTAGCTAAAACAATCAGTTTTAACTATTACATAAACTGATTAAATTAAATGATTAGTTCACTTCCATGATAAAAATTAAGGATTTTTCTCCATATAGTAGGGCTTTGGTGGTGGCCAACAGATTAAAGGTCCAAATTGCAGTTTCAATGCAGCTTCAATGGGCTCTATATGATCGCATCCGAAGAATAAGGGTCTTATCTAGCGGAGTAATCTGTCTTTAAAAAAAATTATATACTTTTTTTTAACCACAAATGCTCATCTTGCACCAGCCTGACCTCACGCATTACGTAGTCACTTTGGAAAGGTCATGCGTGATGTAGACGAAATTACTGACTAAGTGTTTACAAAGCGAACGTGCAAAGAAAGTCCAACGCCCTTTTCAAAGGTAAAACAATGATGTCGGACGATTTTGAAGTTGGAGTTTTTCACCCTACCCTACCTTTTTGAACCAGAGTACACAGTCGAAGAACTAACCACGCGTGACCTTTCCAGCGTGATTAGTAATGTGTGAAGACGCACATCGCAGATCTAGTGCAAGACGAGCATTTGTGGTCAAAACATATGTTTTAAAAATGACTGATCGTTTTGCTAGATTAGACCCTTATTCCTTGGATGGGGTCATGTAGAGGCCTTTGAAGCTGCATTGAATCTGCAATTTGGACGTTCAGCCCATTGGCTCGCATTGAAGTCCACTATATGGAGAAAAATCCTGTAGTGTTTTCCTCAAAAACCTTAATATCTTTGCGACTGAAGACGGAAAGATATGAACATCTTGGATGACGTAAGAGTGAGTAAATGATCAGGAAATTTTGCTCAGGAACTGAACCTATCCTTAGTTATCCATATCCTTAATTAGTTAAATTGACTTTTTTTTATTTATACTGTTTGGTATTTAATTACATTTTCAATTCACCCACCACCTTTTTCACTGTGCTTGTCACAGTGCATTCTTAGATTGTCTTGGAAGGCAGCATAAGCAGACAGCTACTTTCTAGAAAATCCTTTGTGCCATAAAGCACCTCGAACGTCGTAAAGCACTCACTAGGTTTTGGAACACAGTTACAGAGCCATTTATTTTTATTACCATATATGCAACTGATTTCAAAGAAGTTGAAGTTAAGTGGACACACTAGTACAGAATTCCAAAAATGCATACTGGAGTTATTCATTTAAACATCAGCTTGAGCATTGCATTATATATATTGGTATTACATTGCTTCTCATATTTTCATTAAATGCAAATAACTACATTTTTTTATAGGGACAAAACCCCTGGAGCAACCTGGGCTTATATGTCTTGCTCAAGACCACTTTGGCGGTGTCTTGTGAAAACCTTCATGCTAAAGTACATGTAGGTAAGCCCAACTGTATGAAAATGCCTCTCACTTCCAGTAAACTCTTTTTGTGCACAACAACCCTGACATAAAGCCTTTATTAATTCCCATCTTCGCTTTATGCACTCAAAGAAATATACTTCAGCACATTGTTACCGTACAAAACACTAAACCTCGCTCCGTCTCTCTCAATAGTTTGCTATGGAGGACACAATGGCTTTGTCCCACTCGCTGGCAATCTAGAAGTGTACAAATGCCCCCAAGAGCATCTTGGTATTTCTTATGGCTGCCCTGCAATAGGCACAACAATAAAAACAACCTTTAGCCAAGGCTGAAGTACTCAAAGCACAATCATTATGCAACTTTTCAGCAGCAGATACCGTAAACCAGTCATCTCGTTGGAACACAATTATTATAAAGGTCGTTTTATATGCACCTATTAATATTAGGCACTATAATGCAAGTACATAACATCCGATCAGCAGATGGTGTAAAAGGGGTCTAACAATCAGACTTTAAAAAGTTTCTCTATAGTATTTCTTAAGCAAACTTTGGTCCTATGAGCCTTTGTAAGACCAGAAGTTGCAAAGTATAGCAATTTGCTAGCCAAAAAATGTTCAAAATAAGAAAAAAAACATTAATGGGTGGCTGCCAGCCGTTCTGTTCAATAGCACTGCAATTAGTTTTTTAGCAAGTCCATTCAAGGTGAAAGGCACAAGAGAAAACGTAATACCACTGCCATAGCTTTTTAACAAGATTTCTTTCAAAGAAATTTGTATTGCATTGAATTGAAAGTTACAATAGAAGCAGTTGACCCTTCGCTGGGCTCCGCCCTTTTACTTTCAGTGCTTTTGCTCATTTATCATAAATGAAGCCATTTGTGAAAGTGAATAGAATGGATCCTGACATTTCTACAATGCATTCCCTATGGCACTTCTGACCTGGATTAATAAAAACGTTATTAACATTATTTATCTTGTACATTAGGTTCATACTGACACTGGTCCCACATTAGAAATGCTTTTGAAGAATTTGTCAGTAGTGTTTTCATGATGGAGTGTAGTGAAGGGTCAGTTGTAATTGTAGTGTTTTTAGTGGTCCTGTAATTAAATATGACATTGATTGAATCTAAATTGCCTGCGTGGCCTGGTTATTCAAAGTCATTCAAGGTTTAGAGGAAATTTAAATTGTGTAATAAATGAATGCGGTTCTCATCAGCTATGAAATGATTTTAGCAACAAAGCGGGCTAGAGTGTTTTCTTGAGCTCTCGACTGTCAGGTGTGCGCGAGCATTTTAATTCAATTACATTAAATGCCGTACAGATGATTGCAGCTTAGATTAGTTTAAATTAATTAATTAATGCTGGTGCTTGTGATTAAATAAAAGTAATTATAGGCACATAAACAATTTATTTTACTACATCTGTTGCATAAACACATGCTTAATGATCATGGGAATAAACACTCCTGAATTAGTCATAAAGTATAACTGGCTTAAAGGGACAGTTCATCCAAAAATAAAAATTCTGTCATCATTTACTAAGCCTCATGTCATTTAAAACTGTATTTAATGTCTTCCATTTATGCATTGGGTAGATGCTTTTATCCATTGCATTCAAGGTATCCCTAGTGAAAATATATTTACATATTATGTACTTAATAAAAATAACATGCAATTTTACTTTTAGTATACTAAACTGGTATATTTAAAGTCTGCTAAATTGGAGCAACTAATTTTGTACTTAACGCACTTTAATTGTGTGCAAGTAGTGCTGAAGTCCACCTAAAGATCTACTTAAGTATATATGATTGTGCTAAAGTGAAACTATATTGCAAGTATACTTTAGATACACTTTAAATATCTTGCATTTAAAGACCGATATTATTTAATGATCATACAATCCTCATCAATACTGACATTAAAACATATTTTAGGCTTAATATTAAGAAATGTGCATTGTGTACAAGTAGTTTTCCAAATAAAGTTTAATTACAATTTTTATCAGTATATCTTATGTAATATATTTGTCTTGTACACTTGAACTTTACTTAGTATAAAATAAATGCATTTTAAATATATTACTTTTTCACTAGGGATACATTTGATCAGTTCTTGCTTTCCCTGGGAATAAAAAAAAAACTACAAAATAAATACTTAAAACAATTTCTTTAAAGGGTCAAGTGTGTAATTTTGTGTCAGTAGTGTCACTAAAGAGAACTTCAAAAAATGACTGCTTACAAACAGGTTCCTCTGAACATTTCACCCCATCTGCCATTGGTCGAACAAACGGATAGTCCGCCTCCAGTCTCACACCATTGGTAGAGCCAGTGTTGATGTGCTGGGCTGGTTGGGATGTTTTAAAAGATTGTTTTTTTGCAGGAGTTTTTAACATGTAAAATGTTAAATTTTTAACATGAAAATCACCTTTTTGAAAGTGTATAATGTTTTCAATAATCTGGTTGGATGTTATTTTTAATTGTCGGCTTCTCATTTTGAATGAAACTTGAGTCACGTCCAAGGTTGGGCAAAATTCACAAGTAAAGAATTGGCTCTCTTTCAGTCTATGAGTGTGCATTTTAATAGCATTGGCCACACACACAAAAAGTTAGAATTTGAATTGGAATAAAATATTTTTTAGGGCCTGAGCACCGATGGTGCAAGAAACCTATTGGAATTGCTCAGATTTTTCTTCTTCTTCTTCTTCTTCTCCTTCTTCTTCTCCAAAATGAATTGCATTTTTAGGGCCTAAACATACTCAAAAACTCATGAAACTTTGCACCACAAGCCAACAGTTGTGAAAATTTACATCTGATATAGTGGGTGTGGCAAAATGGCTCGACCAGCGCCACCTGTAAAATTTCAACAAAGTGCCCCTTGAGCTATGTTACACATACATGTATGAAATTCTGTAGACACATGTAACACACCAACACCTACAAAAAAATCCCCCGGTACGAATCCTCAAACCCAACATGAAGTCTGTTATTTTCATCTCCTCCTAGAGATTTAAACAAATCGACCTCAAATTTGGTCAGTGTAATCTAAAGCCCCTTGTGACGTTAAATTGTGAAAATCTTATTTAAATTCACATGTTTGATAAGAGTCCTGTCCTGAACACATGTCCATGCCCATATTCAGTTATAGCCATAGCGCCACCTGCTGGCAACAGGAAGTGGCATGTTTTACACTTTAATGAACTCCTCGGACAGATGTAATGACATCAACACTGTATTTGGTCAGTCTACTCTAAAGACCTTTGCGATGTTAAATTGCAAAGATTTTGAGTTTTTGTTAAAGGGCGTGTCCGTGGTGGCCTGACAAAGTTCGATATTTCGCAATGGGAATAGAAGGTGTTGTAACTCAGTCATACAATGTCCGATCCTGCCTCAAACTTCACACGTTCTATAAAAATCCTGGCCTGAACACATATAAAGGCCAATAATTAGTTATAATCATAGCGCCACCTGTTGGCAACAGGATACGTCATGCTTTGCACTGACTCAAACATACCATGTTCACTCTGCACCAAACTTGATATGTTTTATAAAAGTGCTGGCCTGAAGACATCTACCTGCCAATATCCAGTTATAGTCATAGCAACACCAGGTGTCAGAAGGAAGTTTGGAACATATAAACGACTTTGACATATTCCTTCTATATTTACCACTTTAAATGCATTTTGTCCACCTTTCGCTGTTTTCCTAAAGCCACCAGGTGGTGGTGAGCCCGGGTGCGAGGGCCCTTTAATGCTGCTAGCAGCTTTAATTTAAATTGTAATTCAACACAGGTAGTGTATTCTGGAAAAAGTTATGTCTATACAAAATAAATTATTAAAGGGGTCATCGGATGCAAAGTTCACAGTCACACCGACAGACGCCGCTCCCACAGTAGTTGATTGACATGAGCGTCTTACCTCAGACCCGCCAAAATCCGCTGTAACAGTCCGACCTCCGTTGTTTCGATGCCGGAGCAGGGATGTAAGTTAGACAAGAATATCTCAGATTGAGCGATTGAGGTGTTGTGTTGCTTGATGTAATAATGAATGTGGTGGTCGTCGTTTACTACCGACATCTGAGCCGCTGAAGATGCAGTGGATTACGTTTGTTTGTGAATGGAATGCACCTCCCGATCTACATATATCCGTCTATGTTTGCGCAAATCATTTGTGATCCAGCTTCACTTACAGCAAAAGTAAGTATAAGCTTTTTTTTTAATGAATCTTTGCGATCGCCTTACCCAATAACATGCTAGTTAGCAAGTTTAGCGGCTAAAGTAAACAGGCTCGTCACTTCACAGAGAGAAGAGAGGGGTGGAGTGAGCAGAGCTCATTAACATTTAAAGCAACCTCGACGAGAACAGGATGATTTTTGCAGAGCTGATTTTGACAAGGTAAAAAGGGTGTTGTTTTACACAACCATTGAGAATTTAATGTATATTATAGAGTATATTATAGACTTTTCATATTGAGTATATTATAGACTTTTCATTAAGACCCTAAAGAATCCTATCAACTTGTGGAAAATGGGCATCCGTTGACCCCTTTAAATATGATGAAAAATGTAAAAAAAAATTCTGCTTTGTACTTATGCACTTGATTCCTGTTAGAATTTAAATTCATTTTAAATCTACTTTCTTACAGGCGAATATGATTTGCAATTCTCATATTATTGTTTTTGCTATTGAAATAGTCTACAATAAACCGTACACTGTAATTTTATTAACTGATATAATGTTAATATACTGACCTATGAAAGTACTGAAATCTGTTTTGTACCTTTGTAATACACTGATAACCACCAAAAGCAGTTGGTGATGAGAAAGTTACATGATGAACTGGAAGCTGAAACTGAAATAATGCAATAAACATAAATTTAACGACACTAGATGTAACATGCAACCCGAATGTACACAACTGAAACTGAAAACTTAGAAGAAACATAGTTATTTCAACAACAACAACAAAACATCTAATTACGGTTATTCACTGTAAATTATACATTCACTTACTACCTTAAAATTACATGTCATGTCCAATACAGTTTTTCACCGTATATAGTAGGGGAAATTACCGTTAACCAATTGATAGGTTTTTACTGTAGCATACTGTTAAAATCATTGTTATTTTTTACAGTGTATAGATTAATATACAATACGTACGTCCATCTGTCCAGACTGATGCATGAACTCTCACCTGCGCCGGATCCCCTGCACAGTTACCCTCCCCGTGAGCTGTGTTTACCTGTTCCAGGACATTAATACAGACACACTGATATCTTCCAACTGTGCCGTGCAGCGAGTCGGAGCAATCAGACATACACGATCATCCTTTTGAAAAATCAAAGCTGGGCTTCCAGCTGAGCCAAGTTTGATATCCAAAAGCAGGCTGCCCAGCAAGGCTATCTCTGCTCTGTTTTGATGAGGTGAAGTCTCAGACTGTTACGACGGATGAATATTTATTTTGGGTGACACTTTCTAAATTTGCTTCTATCATTTGATGGGCCAGGTCTCTTTCTTCTGCCAGCGACATTCATAAATTTGCACAATTTCCCTGTGATTTCAGGCAACTCGAAGATGACCAGCGGACCGCTGTGGCCGGAGATCTTCAATCGTGTGCGTGCAATGACAGAAACAGCCATATGGTGCATGGCTTTTGTATAGCTCGAAATTTCAGCTAAATAGCTCTCTCTGTGGAACAATGCAACAGCACAGTGAGCCGTGATGGAGTCTGGAGTGCATAGCTTGAGGTGTTTGATAAGACCTGCACAGGCTTAGCTCTGAGGGGTTACTGAGGTGGGCTGACAGCATTGTGCGAATCCTCAGGGACTCTCTGCCTCTATGATTACAGCTCGCTGCACTTTCTCTCTCTCTCTCGTTCTCTCTCTCTCAGCTGTTTGACTCTTAAAATAGACCCTCAAGGTCTGGCTGGCTGCTATTCCCAGCTGTAACTCGAGAGATTTCTAAAACAGAGTGACCACTTGCTCTTTTGTCCGCAACCTGCGGAGTGTGAGATGTGGATGGTGTCCAAGGTGTAGGACAAGGGTCAAAAATGCCACTTCTTATCTTTGGAACATTTTTCAACCTTACCTGATTTTTAGCACAGTAGAATGTGCTCGTCGATCAGTAGTGCCATCAAACAGTTGTCACCCTACTCACAAAATTAAATTGAAGTGATTGGTTGATTGTATTACTGTTACGAAAGTTGTTTAAGCTCAGCTGTAAACATAAACCAAATGTCTGAAACATATTTGATGCAAGTGCATAAACGCAGCCATTGTTATGCATCAATTCATACTGCAATGCAAGTGCCTGTTGCATTCTCAGCATTACTGTAGGATTAGCATTAAACAGCTGGTTTTCTCTTTCAGATCAGCTGCTGTCATGGTGGTGCTTGAAGAACGCTTACTGAGCAGGTTAGATCTGATTAAGCATTTTTGTAGCTTGATATCTCTAAAATGACTGTCAAACTCTCCAGTATTGAGGTTTGTTGCAATGCAAAGAGTTTATTTGCAACGTGTTGGTCATGCATTCACATCTTCGTTTGCCCAGACTATGTTTCTGATCTCATTCAAACCCTAGACCTAACCCTAAACAACATTACCGTACCAACAACGAATGTCAATCCTGGAACATATCCTACTTGATAAATCAGGTTAAGCAACCAGCTCAGTGAAATGCTGTTGTTATAGATTACAGGTTCTGCTCTGATTGTTTGACTCAAAATTGTATCAATTCTGTGTTCCATTTAAGCTGAATGTAGATAATTTCCTATTTGATATCACAGACTCTGACTGTGATGAATGCATTGCAGTGACTCTTGGAGGATGATGCACTGTATGGAAACAAAATGGCAAAGCTTTAGTTGTGCACAAGGAAGTCTCCAAACAATCAAGCACAGAATAAATTAAATTAGAAAAGCATTTACATTGGTGAATGTTTATCACTTTTGAAAGAAGTCTTTTATGCTTGCAAAGGCATTTTTGTGATGGATAATGCTGTAAATATTGTGAAATATGATTGCAATTTAAAACAAGATTTTTTTGGTTTAATGTATTGTAAAGTGTAATTTATTCCTGTGATCAAAGCTGAATTTTCAGCTTCATTACTGTAGTCTTCAGTGTCACATGATCATTCAAAAAGCACTCTAATATGCAGATTTTTTATTAATGTTGAAAACAGTTGTGCTGGTAATTTTTTTTTTTTTTTTTTTTGGAACCTGTGATATTTTTGGGGCTTCTTAGGTGAGTCATTTATTTAAAATAGAAATAAGTATTTTTTGTTAAAGAAATTATGCATTAAATTGCTAAAAAGTGATAGTAAAGACTTATGTTATTAGAAACGATTTCTATTGTTTATTAACACTTTCTTTTTCATTTTTTATTTATCAAAGAAGCCTTAAAGTATCACAGTTTCCAAAAAATTAAGCAGCATAATAATTAGAAAAACATTTACCATTGGTGAATGTTTATCATTAACCACTGCACTTTTGAAAGTCAAAGGCATTTTTGTGATATGTAAATCTGTAAATATTGCAATTTAAAACAAGATTTTTCTGTTTTAACATATAGTAAAGTGTAATTTATTCCTATGATCAAAGCTGAATTTTCAGCTTCAATACTCTAGTCTTCAGTGTCACATGATCCTTCAAAAATCATTCTAATATGCAGATTTTTTATTAATGTTGAAAACAGTTGTGCTGGCAATTTATTTATTTATTTTTTTTTTTTTTTGGAACCTGTGATATTTTTGGGAATCTTAGATGAATCATTTATTTAAAATAGAAATCTGTAATTTCTTTTAAAGAAATTAATACTATTATTCAGAAATAATGCATTAAATTGCTAAAAAGTGATAGTAAAGACTTATATTATTAGAAAATTATTATTATTATTTATCAAAGAATCCTTAAAAAAGTATCACAGGTTCCAAAAAATTAAGCAGCATAATAATTAGAAAAGCATTTACCATTGGTGAATGTTTATCATTAACCACTGCACTTTTGAAAGTCTTTTATGCTCACAGAGGCATTTTTGTGATAGGAAATACTGTAAATATTGTAAAATATTATTGCAAGATTTTAATATATTGTAAAATATAATTTTCAGCATCATTACTCCAGTCTTCAGTGTCACATGATCCTTCAGAAATCATTCTAATATGCTGATTTGGTGCTCAAACACATTTCTTATTGTCAATGTTTAAATCAGAAACTGATTTTTTTTCAGGATCCTTTGATTAATAGAAAGAAAAACAGCATTTATTTCATGTTTAGCATGTTTATCTTTATTCAGTGGCCATTCTGTGTCACCTTGTGCTAACTAAACTAAGAAACTAAGATATTATGTAAAATTAGAGATGGGACATTTTTCAGTAAGAGTTTAAACACAATTCATAGATTTTGTTCAAGGACTCCACTTGAAAATGTGCATTTGCTCTATAAGTGACCAACTTCTCCTCTCCTGAAGGAGTGTTTCCGTGTTAAAGGCACACTGAATTCATGAAAATTGTGGTCGAAGACATTTTGCAACAACCTTGAAATACGTTCTAACTGGCAAGTGGTAATAATATACTAGTGACATTGAAAAGTCATCAACAGTTTAACCTCCATTCAGACTACTTGTTTTCAGATATCATGAAAAAGCGCTTTCGTAATGAATAAGCACACGGTGAAGTGGATAAGAGGGCCGCGCTTGAAAGAAGATGAGAGGGCCGAGCTGAGAGTTGCTTTTGCCGGGATGCTTGCGGTGTGGCGAATGCTGTGTCTGAAGTTGATGCGTGGGAAGAAAGCACTTCACCGTCCAACTTCATGCAAAAATGGTCCTGTTAATCCCCCGCAGCGCCAGAGAAGGTAGAACTTCCTGCAGAGAGACACACACACACACATACAGTACATGTGGGTTCATGCACACACACACTCATGGTTTCATAGATGGTAGGCTGGCTAATGAAGCCGTGGAATTAATCACTGTGTAAAATGACGGTAAGCGTTTTCAGTCTTCTGCACTGATGGCCACCGTGGGGAATCATTCATAAAACAGCAGGTGGGGATGCCACTGTGATGTCACTTCCATACCTGTTGTTTTATACGGCAGATGAGAACATGTTCATCTATGCTCTGCAGAAATCACTATATAAGCTCTTAATATGATTAGCTGTCCAAGTCCAGTCTTTGTAGATGTCTGTTGTATCACGAAAGCACTGTCGCAACCTTCTAAATAAAACCTTATTCTTCTACACTGCTGTTCAAAAGTTTGGGATCAGTAAGGTTTTTTATGTTTTTTAAAGAAGTTTCTTAGGCTCATCAAGGCTGCATTTATTTGATTAAAAAAATGACGAAAAAAGTAAAATTGTGAAATGTTATTGCAATATAACATAACAGTGTTCCATTTGAATGTACTTCAAAATATAATTTATTTTTGAGATGCAAAGCTGAATTTTCAGCATCATTACTCCAGTCTTCAGTGTCACATGATCCTTCAGAAAACATTCTAATATGTTGATTTATCATCAATGTTGAACAGTTGTGCTGCTTAAGTTTTTGCAACCTGTGATACTTGTTTAAGGATAAAAGAAAGTGTTAACAATAGAAATTGTTTCTAATAATATGTCTTTATTATCACTTTTTATCAGTTTAACATATCCTTTCTGAATATAAGTATTCATTTCTTTCCAAAAAAAATGTTACTGACACTTTTGAATGGTAATGTATATAATTACAAGATTTTTTTTTTTTTAAGAATAAAAAAATATCACAGGTTCAATAAATAAATAAAAATTCACCAGCACAACTGTTTTCAACATTAATAAAAAATCTGCAAAATAGACAACTGTTATTTTAATTTGTAATAATATTTCACAGTAATAGTTTTTTCTGTATTTTTGATCCAATAAATGCAGCCTTGATCAGCAGAAGAGACTTTAAAAAACATTCAAAATCTTACTGATCCCAAACTTTTGAACGGAAGTGTAAATAAAAATTGTTAGCTTGGTTGATCTGCCTACTTCACTGATTTATTTGTCTCTGTCGTCCGAGATGAACCTTCACTTTGCATTGAAGAAGACGCTGAAAATGTGTCACTGTTGCCAACATGCTCTTTGAATGTTAAAGAAACGCACGTCTTCTCGGTGAAAGCCGGAGGAGAGATCAGTAGCATGCGCTGACCCATAGATGAAACCTGTCCTGCTTTCTATTTTCCAGAAGGAGGGTTTTCAAACCCAACAAGGCCTGTAATACCTGGAGAGAACTATCCGATAGCATCCCCATTCATCTCAATGGCAGTTTGTTGGCTGGCGCAGGAACCCTCAGAAGTGTGTGACCTGCTTTCTGGCATCTTTGCATTTGGGCAAAGATTGTGAGGACTGAGTTTCTTTCACACATTTAAGAGCTCTCCAAATAATTTGTCACACAATAATGTAATGTCTTTAAATAATCTGAACTGACTTTAGATTTGTTTCAGTTCTAAACAAATATGTTGGTGGATTGTGATGTGAGAGGACAACAGGGGATGGACTTTTTCCACTGCAGAAATTATGGATAGAGGACTTGTATTTTAGCCAGAAGCAACCTTTTAAAGGTAAGATGCCTTGATGATGGATTTGTTTCTTACAAACGCAAGTGATGATATTGTGATGTTTTTATACACTTCCATTCATAGCAGAGGATCCAATGGTGAGCAAGTGATGTAATGTTAAATTTCTTAACAAACTCATTGTTACAGTTGAGGTCAAAAGTTTACATACACATTGCAGAATCTTGTTTTTTTTTTTCCAAAATAAGACAGATCATGAAAATGCATGATATTTATTATTTAGTACTGACCTGAATGAGATATTTCACAGAAGATGTTAACATTAAGTCCACAAGAGAAAATAATAATTGAATTTATAAAAAGGACCCCGTTTAAAAGTTTACATCCTGTGTTGTTACCTGAACGATCCACAGCTGTGTTTTTTTGTTTATTAATAGTTGTTCATGAGTCCCTTGTTTGTCCTGAACAGTTAAACTGCCTGCTGTTCTTCAGAAAAACCCTTCAGGTCCCACAAATTCTTTGGTTTTTCAG
>JAHKKF010525151.1:0-22214 GCA_019740295.1 Labeo calbasu | reverse complement strand
CAGTAGTGTCTTGCATTAGCCAAAATCATGACAGTCGACCACATAATATCTTATCCAATTGCACGTGAATAAATGCAAATACTCCATAACAGCAAGACGACTTCCTTGAAAATATGATTGCGCCCGCGCCCGCGCCCGCTTCGTCCTGCTTCGTGACAGAAATGCCGCCTGCATGCGCAAGGTTTTTACCAACCATGTTTGTCGACGCCATTATAACGACACAGATTACTGTGCCTATTCATGCCAGAGTCCCGCGGAAAAAGTGATTGACAGGTGGTAATTTGTGTGTAACTTATCTTTATTTATTTATGGTTTGGTTATGGGTAAAACAAAGACCATGCGGGTCAGGTAGTAGAAACGGTAGTCTACAATTAATTAATTCGTTATGAATTAATTATTTAACAACAACCCATCCGGCCGCCTACGACGACGATGCCATCGTCCATCGCGATGTTTCACATTAAACATCGTACGATGCCAAATTGGTCGACATCGCCCAACCCTAATATAAATACCTAACCATGAATGTCACTGATCTGTGAACAATCTCTATGCAGAAGACATCACTTCACAGAAACAAACATCAAGCACACCTCCAAGCCAATAAAAAGCATTCAGACAGACATACACCTGTGCCACAACCTGTTACTAAACAGCTTTTGCCAACTAATTTTTAGCATTAATCACGATGCATCATGCATCATCAGTCATAACAAACACAAAAACCTGAGGTCATGACATTATCAATTAAGAATAAGTGAATAATGACTAGATGAAGTGAATAATGACATAAATTTTGATCTATTCCTCACACAAAGGTATGGTATAACAGAAACAGTACTAGCAACAGATAATTTCTTTCAATATGAGACCCTGGACCACAAAACCAGTCATAAGGGTCAATTTTTAAAATTTATACATCATCTGAAAGTTTGATAAATAAGATTTCCATTGATGTATGGTTTGTTAGAATAGGACAATATTTGACTGAGATACAAATGAGAAAATCTGGAATCTGAGGGAGCAAAAAAATCTAAATATTGAGAAAATTGCCTTTAAAGTTCTCCAAATAAAATTTTTAGCAATGCATATTACTAATCAAAAATTAACTTTTGGGGTTTAAGCAGATCAATTGATTTGAGTAGTCCAGTATACGTCACCAGAGAGAGGTCTGTCATTTCATGGGGAAAAACTAAAATTTAAACATTACTGTTATTATTATTATTATTATTATTATTATTATTATTATTATAATTATACTTTTATCCAAAGCAACTTATATTGCATTCCAATGTATTTCCAATGTATTAACCATGACCATGGCATTACTAACTCCATTCTCCACTGTTTGAGATACAAGAATGCTAAATACATGAATGGATGAATTGTTTGCAAGAAGATCATTATTATGCACATTTTAAAAAAATGGGGTGACTTTCCATTTCATGCCAGCTTTAAAACTTGGGAGCATACAGCACGAGTCCTGTGGTTCTGTTTTTGGAACACAGTCCACTTTCACTGTATGAAAAAGAGCAGTGTGGACATTCTGAAAACGTTCTTCTTTTATGTTCCAAAGTAGAAAGTGAGTCACACAGGTTTCAAAACAACATACGTGTGAGTAAATGATGACAGAAAGTTCATTTTTGGGTGAACTATCCCTTTAACACTGTGCAATGCAAATTACTCATGCGATAAAACCATTTCAGACAAACAAACTCACAAGTCCTCAAAAACACCATAAGCAAGCTTATTTACAGTAGCAGCAGTGTTAATGCCTCAACAATAGCAGTAGATCTGTAATATGATGCCATTGTAACAGGGGAATAATGATTATGCTAAGCTGCTCAGAAAACATTTAGCACCTCATTTTTCCTTCATTTGATGGCCAACAGCAGCCTCTGGATTAAAGAGTCATTTGCAGGGTTTTGGTTGTATTTGAAATGATTTGTGCGTCTTTGCCTCTCTGAGCTCTTAAGCTTGTTAGTGCTAGAGTGGCCTTTAACCAATCAAGTTATCAATGAATTGCACACAGAAAGCCACACAGAAGCACTGGTAAACATTATGTTGTTCAAAACACATATGCACCAACTATGTTAATTAAATAATCATTAAGGGAAAAAAAACAAGATTCCTAAACATGGTAATACCATGTGTTTTTTTAGATGTTTTCCACAGTAAACACACATTTACCAAGGACGTACTGTGCTTTTTATTTTTAAGTATACTGTAGTGCTATGTACAGTTAATACCATTATACATAAATACGTTCAAAGATATCATCACTGTACCATGGTAAAGCCACATTTTTTGTCTTTACTGGAGGAGGATCATCACATTTGGTTCAATCAACTTAAAATAGAAGTCCACTTCCAAAGCAATGATTCACATATAATTTACTCACCCCCTTGTCATCCAAGATGTTCATGTCTTTCTTTCTTCAGTCGCAAAGAAATTATGTTTTTTGAGGAAAACATTTCAGCATTTTTCTCCATATAATGGACTAATATGATGCCCCGATTTTGAACTTCCAAAATGCGGATTCAAACGATCCCAAACGTGGAGAAAGAAGGACAACAATCTAGCGTAACGATCAGTTATTTTCATAAAAATAATACAATTTATATACTTTTTAATGTCAAACGCTTGTGTTGTCTTACTCTGCCTGGACTGTTTTTTCCCGGTTTATGACAGTTAGGGTCCCGTCTCATGTTCTTCCTCAACTTCAAAATCGTCCTATATCGCTGTTTTACCTTTTTTGTTAAGTGTGTTTGATCTTCTTTGCATGTTCACTTTGCAAAGACTGTGTCGGTACTTCTGCAGCGATGTAGGATGATTTCGAAATGATTGTTGAAGTTGAGGGAGAAAATACGATTGGAGTTTTTCGACATACCCTAACTGTCTTGAACCAGGATACACAAGTTTAGGGAGAGCAAGGCAAGACGAGCATTTGAGATTAAAAAGTATTTATATTGTATTATTTTTATGAAAATAACCGATCGTTTCGGTAGATAAGACCCTTCTTCCTCAACTGGAATCGTTTACAACTGCATTTGGGATCGTTTGAAGCCGCATTTAAACTGCATTTTGGAAGTTCAAAATCGGGGCACCATACCAGTCCATTATATTGAGAAAAATGCTAAATTGTTGTCCTCAAAAAAACAATTTCTTTACGACTGAAGAAAGAAAGACATGAACATCTTGGACGACAAGGGGGGTGAGTACATTATATGTGAATCTTTGTTTTGGAAGTGGATTCTCCTTTAATGAATTGAGCTAATGAGAAAAAAATGTTGAGATCCATTCCTCTTTGTTTTTCTTCTATTTTGTGGGAAACATTTTCCTTGAATCCTATGGGCTGGCAAGTCTTAAAATATGCATGATCATAGCAGAACATGCCTCAAGCGTGATAGTAACAGCGACCACACCTTCTGTACTATCGCCCCCCTTTCACTGTCTCAAAGCGCTTGAAGGATGGGGTCTCATCTCCAGTGCAATTTCTCATTCTGCCCCAATAAACCCGATGAGAGCGACAGAACTAGTGTGCTCGGGGACGCACATTTCTTCACGCTAGACTGTCTCTTCACGTTTTATTATGATTAGGATGGGCTGGTGGGGGCAGGGACTGGGAGAGGGTGAGAGGAACATATATTCGTTGAAACTTCAGGGAATCCTGTTTTTTCAATTGCCCAGAGGATCCGAACACAACAGCACACTACAAACATAACCCTACATTACTCACAGAGAATACAAAAATCACAAACAAACATGGCTGCCATGATCAGGAAATCTGAGCTGAGGATGAGGACGATCATAGAGATAATAATTATTATTATTTTCCCATTTAAAAAATAAGCCATTTATTCAGTGAAGTTGAAAACATAAAAATATACTGTATGATTTTCTTTGAAGTATTGTAAACAAGTATTGAACTGTGGTGGAACGAATGCCACATTCCTTTCTGATGCATACTGTGCATATCTTTACATGCTCCAACCTTCAGCTGAGTTCTATATAGAAAATGTAGAGCACAAACTAAATGTGATTTGTTGTTTTTTCATGTCAGCCAGACAGTTGCTTCCTGTTTGAGTGGGCAGAGCTTGGTCAGAAAGCTGTTAAGTGAATGAGACTTCATGAAGATAATTAATAGTCTGGGTATGCGGTATGCAATACCATTCATTTACTTAAATGAAAGTGATTCTGAGGTTGGGTAATTTGAATAGTTTATATAGCTTAAATATGAAAAGCCTGCTTTTGATTCTGCTCTGAAGAAGCTCAATGATTACACAATTTTATAAACTTCTAATGGGCAAGAGAAAGTCTAACAGACATGATACTGACTGTTTGTGAACGCAGATATGCATTCATGACAGTTGTTTGAGAGCTGAACTGTGATTAAAGGGACTCCAGTGCTTTTTCTGTCTAGTTTCTTTGTTGCCATTGTCAACAACACATGCAAAAGCTGCGGTCTGTGACTGTAACGCATCCAAAGAAACAGACTTTAAAACAATATCAGAGATATTTTAAATAAACACAGTGGACAGCCCATGGAGGCAGAAGCTGAGATGATAATTTCATGAAACTCTTCATGAACCTCTGACCATGGAAAACTCATTTTCATCCATGTTGACTGTGTGAAGCTGCACTTTCATACAATTGAAACAAGCAGAACAAGACAAATCAAACAGTACAAACTTTACTACACAGCAGAATTATTCAATTTAAAACCTTAAGAGGCCCAATTCTCAGCCAAGGTCTGAAAATAACTTTCAAAAAAAACAAAACAAAAAAAAAAAAAACAATATGCTGTATGGCTATAAAATTAAATCAGGGATTTAAACTTACAAAGGGCGAAAAAGATGAAACAATAACAGATCTGAGGAAATGCTAAAGTGGGAATGTCTAAGAACAGGCTTCAAACAAACAATTTGTAGAATATTTAATAATTATGATTAATAATTAATAAAATTATTAATGAATAAAAATTATAACCACTATTTACAGTGTTTACAGCTCAGTGGCTGTTGAACTTAATTGCATAAATAAGATTTTTATAATAAAAACATAAGGGAGTGAGCATTACGCTTTGTATAATCACCTTAGCTGTAGTTAACATGCAGATTAGTGTTGCTATGTACTGTATATAGTATTAGATATTTACATCTTCAAGAAACTACTAAAAATGTATCAAGAAAAAGCTGCATCACAATGCTTTCAGTTGTCCAGAAGTGGGACTGTCAGGCTCGCTGGTCGCTATCGTAGACAACGACTTCAGAAATCACGTAAGTAACCTAAATTTGTGGAAAAGTGAATTTTTATGAAACATGAGCTGTTCGCAACCCTGTTAAATAGCCAAATTTGTTGATATGATTCTTTAGGGTCTTGATGAAAAGTCTATAATATACTTTAAAAAATTCTCAATGGTTGTGTAAAACAACACCCTTTGAGCTTTGCAAAAATCATCCTATTCTGATGGATTGTTCCTTTAAATGCAAATAAGCTCCACTCGCCCCGCCCCCTCTCGACTCTCTGTGGAGTGACATGCTGCTTAGAGAGATTACTTTACTTTTACTAGATATTTTTTTACTTTAGAGATTCATGACAGTTTTTAGCGTGTTTAGCCGTGAAACTTGCCAACTAACACGTTATTAGGAAAGGTGATTGCAAAGATTCATAAAAAAAAATAAAAAAAAACAACTTATACTCACTTCTGCTGTAAGTGAAGCTGGATCACGAATGATTTGCGCAAATATAGACACATTTATGTAGATCGGGAGGCGCATTCCCTTCACAAACAAACGCAATCCACTGCATTTTGCATTGGGAGTAAATGACGACCACTATGTTCATTATTACATCCAGCAATACAACACCTCAATCGCTCAATCTGAGATATTCTTGTCTAACTTACATCCCTGTTCCGGCATTGAAACAATGGAGGTCGGACTGTTACAGCTGATCTGAGGTAAGACGCTTATGTCAATCAACTATCATGGGAGCGAAACAGATTAATTAAAAACCACTGCATGGATTTTTATCATTATAGGGTAGATTTGTACATACACTGGCAACACACATTAATGTTCAAACAACTTTGCATCCAATGACCCCTTTAAAATAATAAATACGTATACATGCAAATATGTATGAGATGTGCAGAAAGATTTCTGACTGTGTTCTAGGGGGCGCTGTACAGACAAAGTGTTAAAGTGCCCCTATTATAGACTTTTGAAATGACCTTAAACACAGCGTGTAACACACCTCTAAGTAAATTAAAACATCCTGCAAAGTTTTAAATCTAAAAGTGCACCTTGTATAAAGTTACTGTCTCTCAAAAGAAAGAGTCAAATCTGAGTCGCTTAAATGAGTCGTTTTTAAAATGAATCCCAAGCTGTTTCATGTTGACGTGGCTAGATAAGACTCTTATCGCTCGGCTGGATTCGATAAGAGCCCTTTGAAGCTGCATTGAAACTGCTGCATTTTTAATCTTCAATCTATTGAGCACCACTAAAGTCCACTATATGGAGAAAAATCTTGGAATGTTTTCCTTAAAAACCTTAAATACAATATGACTGAAGAAAGAAAGACATGAATATTTTGGATGACATGGGGGTGAGTTAACTATCAGGACATTTTTATTCTAAACGTAGAGTAATCCTTTAAAAATTGTTGCTCTCATGTAACCTGTAGCATGCAAAACACGTATTTAGTTGAGTGTGTTTCTCTTTCTCGGTCTCTGGCTAACCGTCTAACAGCAATATCTCTTTGCTTGCAATTGTCTAGAAATGTGTCTTTGAATAGTGAATGTTTGTCGTTGTTATTACTTGGAGTTGATAAAAAAAATAGAACAATACGTTGGTGTACAAACTGCTGTGCTGTATCAATTGTTGGGCTAAGGCAAATACCATGGCTGTTTGGGTGTTTACCACCAAGCTGTGGGTTAGAGTAATGCACAGCACACAGAAGACCAATCACAACAGACTGGGTCATCCGACCAATTACCGCAGATTAGCATCACGCAAAGGAGGGGTTTGGACAAATGATTCGTTGAGCAAATCGTTTGGGAGTCGTTGAGCAGAGAAGGTAAAAATAAATGCATATTATAAGACAATGGAAGTGTTTTTTGACCTTGCATGCATGTCAACATCCCAAAACCAAAATATGAACCTTTCATAATCCATAATAGAGGCACTTTAAGGCTCCCAAACAAATAGGGCTCTGCGCCCCTAGTAGCTTGGGCCCTAATTATTAAAATTGTCTATGCAAGATTATATTTGCAAATAGTTAATATAATTCAAATCTGTTTTATTTATAGCGGTTGTACTGCATTTTATATGCACTGGTCGCATTGTCGAAATCTACCTGTGAATGGATTACTTATAAATCACTCAGCGTAGTAAACTGCATTTTAACACATTTTAACATCAAAAAAAATGCACAAGCCTAATGGCAGGTCAGGGGTCAAAGGTCAAAGAATCTGGAGGAACACAAGCCGAGGCAAACAGCTGACTCACCAGCAGCTGAACTGAGCTGCCCATCGGCTGCATAGCAGTGCAGACCCAGACATGAGAATCTGCCTCCAGACAACAGCATTTCTACACAGATCACGAACCCGCTCTACTCACACAATTCCCTGCTTTAATCATTTTAAGAAGGAGTGCCAAAAAATGGCTCCGGGGCTCCAAACAAACACGATTTACACTTCTGAAGCTACAGTCTGGTCACAGCAGTGTGAGAAAGATTTATAATGTTGCGTGAGTGTAGAAAGCACAGCGTTCATGACAGATGCAGTGGTTTCCTCAGGTCAATTCCTTCAGGCCTCAATCAATTCCTTAATTGACAGCATACATGCAAGAAACACGCTTGACATGAGTCGAGACTTGCTCTGTGTGCCACTCATTAGAAAGCTCTTACAGGGCTTGTGATAGACTATGGTTAGAACTGTATGTCTGCCCCCAGGCTACTGTTACTCACTGAAACTAATGAGACGTATGGTAACGTCTAGCAAAACCATATTATACATGTAACTTTAATCATTACAGGCAAGTAAATAATTGAGCCTAGATGTTATAACAGTCAAAGAATTCCTAAACACCCGAAAGCTGGTTGTTCAGCTTTTTTTTTAATAACTGAAATGCAGTGTCATTGGAGCACTTTAAAATATGCAGAAACAATCACGCAACTACCTGTAGTGACTGGTGGGTAAAACAGAATTGAAAACAACAACAACAACAACACAAACACTAATACCAGGGTTGTACAACATTGCTAAACTAAGATATTCTAATATACGTTTATGACTTATTCTGAATGTGATTAATCGATTTGACAGCTCTATTAAAATGTTAATAGTTTTATAGTTACCAAATAATAATGCTGTACATTTTCAAAACATTTTAAAATGTTTTAAGAAATTTAGAATGTTTAATAACAGACAGCTCCTATATACACATGCTATGCTGATTCAATGATGAAGTAAGTGAGAAAGATGAGAGAGAGATATTCTCACTGGCTCTGTCACAGCAGTGTTACTGTCAGTGTCTTCTGTTTGGCAGCAGTGTGTGGGATTCCCCCACATCATCTCGCAGATCAATATTTCAAGCATGCTCCAATTACACAGGCTCAATTATATCTGTCTCAACCCTACTGAACCATCCGGTTCATTTAACCAAATGGATAAGCCAACCATTGAGCGTCCAGCAGGGAAATAATTTGACACCAGTAACCAGACGGACAAAGAGCTCAATACATTTACTGCCAATCCAAACAACATTATACAGAGCCAGAAATCCATACCAACTCTACAAGAGACACGTTAATACGTCAGAAGAGAACACTTTTAATGAAAATCTTCTATTGAAATTCTGACTTTTTTTCTTAGAATTGCATGATATAAACTCACAATTGCAAGAAACAAAGTCAGAATTGCTAAATAAAAACACGCAATCTGACTTTTGTTGCCGCAATTGCAAGTTTGCATCTCACAGTTTTGACAACTGCAAGCTTACATCTTGCAATTCTGACTTTTTTTTTTTTCAGAATTGTGTGATATAAACTCACAATTGCAAGAAATAGTCACAATTGCAAGATATAAACTCGCAATTGCAAGAACAAGTCAGAATTATTTTTTGTTTTGATTTTTTTTTATTTATATCTCAGAATTCTTTTTCTCACAATTCTTACTTTTTTCTCAGAATTGTGATATAAACTTGCAATTGCTTGATACAAAGTCAGAATTGCAAGTTATAGTTCTGACATTTTTTCTCAGAACTGAGTGATATAAACTCACAATTTGCAAGAAATAAAGTCAGAATTCCGAGATATAAAAAGTGTATATCTCACAATTCTTACTTTTTTCCTTATGATTCTTTTTTTCCTGCAATTCTTACTTTATTTCTGAATTGTGAGACATAAACAATTGCATTTTAAAGTTGCATTATAAATTACGTGTATAAATTGCATGTAAAGTCAGAATTGCAAGATATAGTCACAATTCTGACATTTTTTTTCCTCAGAATTGAATGATATAGTCACAATTGCAACTTGCAGTTCTGACTTTCTCGCAATTGCCAGTTCGTATCTCGCAATTCTTACTTTTTTATTTTGCAAATGCAAGTTTATATCTCACAATTCTTACTTTTTTCTCACATTTCCTACTTTTTTCTCTGAATTGTGAGATATAAACTCGCAATTGCAAGTTGTAAAGTCAGAATTGTGAGACAACGTCACAACTTGCGAGAAATTAATCACGCAATTCTGACTTTTCTCACAAGTGCAAATTAATATCTTAAAAATCCTTACTCTTTTTTTTACCTCGCAATTTTTACTTTTTTCTCATAATTGTGAGATATAAATTTGTAATTGCGTGTTATAAAGTCAGAATTGCATTATATAAACTCACAATTGCAAGAAACAAAGCCAGAATTACGAAATAAAAAAACGCAATTCTGACTTTTGTTGTCGCAATTGCGAATTTGTATCTCACAATTCTGACTTTCTCGCAACTGCAAGCTTACATCTTGCGGACTCTGACTTTTTTCTCAGAATTGTGTGATATGAACTCACAATCGCAAGAAATAAAGTCAGAATTGCGAGATACAAACTCGCAATTGTGAAAACAAGTCAGAATTTGTTTTTTATTTATTTATTTTTTTTTTTGTTTTTATTTATATCTCAGAATTCTTTTTCTCGCACTTCTTACTTTTTTCTCAGAATTGAGATAAAAACTCGCAATTGCAAGTTGTAAAGTCAGAATTGTGAGACAAAGTCACAACTTGCCAGAAATAATTAAGTTAATTTTTAATCTTTCTCTAAGTTAATCTTTCTCACAAGTGCAAATTAATATCTTGAAATCTCTTTTAATATTTCTCTTCTTTAATATCTCAAACTTTTTTCTAGCAATTTTTACTTTTTTTCTCAGAACTGCAAGATATAAACTTTGCGAGAAACAAAGCAGAAATAAAATACTTTTTCCTCGCAATTGCGAGTTTCTCAGAATTGCAATTTACATCTCACAATTCTGACTTTATTTCTTGCGATTGTGAGTTTATATTTCAATTCTGAGAAAAAAATTCAGAATTGTGAGTTTGTGTCTAGCAATTCTGAGAAAAAAAAGCCACAATTGCAAGAAAATTGTCAGAATTGTGAGATAAAAAGTTGCAATTACCTTTTTTATTTTTTATTCAGTGGCAGAAATGGGTTACCATAATTATATATCTAATCTAATACCTAATTTTAAAAAATCCTCTAAAATTGTATGATAAAGGCAGAAACTACAGGCTTTTGAACTTCTCTAGCGTCTTAGCGTCTGAAAACCCTGTGGCTCTGTCCTCACAGCTAGCACAGCTCAACAGAGACTGCACTGGAGAGCACTCGATAGATTCATGGTAAACACTCGAAGGACATAATCCCTTACTAGCTGCTACAGGCTGTAGCCACACTCAAAAACATCAGATGGCTGCTGTCTCTTTTAGTGTAGAGATCAGCATGACATGTTTTCCTGGCATTGTCAGCATAAGAACTGTTTCAAGAGTTGTCGGGTAGGAGAGAACAGATTTTGGGAGTAGTCACAGAAGCATGTTTTATGACTGTGTGAATACCTGTGAGTCTTGCTGCGATTTAACCATTCGAACAAAGAGTGAACGAGGCCTCTAGTTTCCCACAGTGCTAAATTTAATCTTTACGATTGTCATGTTGGCTAGCGGTGGGGAGATTTAAATTTTAGATTTCAAAAAGCTGTGAGGTTTGGACATACAAAGAATAGGAAAAAATGAAGAAATTTCCAAAACTTAGAGACACATTTGGACGTATTAAGAGCAGCCATACCGGTTTTGATGTCAGAATTCCCAAAAACGCTCTCTATTCTGCCCAGAATGCTCCGACACAGAGCCAGTAGTTAACAGCTCCAGAAGTCTCTGGGAGTGTCCAGGACCCCGCTCTATTTATAGCAACTTGATTACGAAAAAGAAAAAAAAAAAGGCACAACAACAATACTCTCATGTCTTGAATGCCAAAAATACCAGACAATTCCTGAGGGGTGATTCAAGCACTGGCCTTTCACAGCCTGGCGCTAGAGTCATATGGTTTTTATCTACTCAAGTCTAAAACTATCCGCTACAATACACCCTTTTACTGCTAATTAGAGAAAACTAGTATGGCTATTAACAAATAAACGCATCCTAAAACACATCCAGTCTCTCAAAATAGCTCTCCTTAGCTCTGCTCCAAAACCTAGAGAGCTGCCTAGGTAGACAGCATATACAGTTTAGGTCAAAGTTTACACCTTGCAGAATCTGGAAAATGTAAATTATTTTACTAAAATAAGAGGGATCATACAAAATGCATGTTATTTTTAATTTAGTACTGTCCTGAATAAGATACTTCACATTAAAGACGTTTACATAAAGTCCACAAGAGAAAATAGTTGAATTTATAAAAAAATGTCCCTGTTCGAAAGTTTGCATACACTTGATTCTTAATACTGTGTTGTTACCTGAATGATCCACAGCTGGATTTTTGTGTTTAGTGATAGTTGTTCATAAGTCCCTGGTTTGTCCAGAACAGTTAAACTGCTTGTGAGGCAGGTCTCACAAATTCTTTGGCTTTTCAGCATTTTTGTGCATTTGAACCCTTTCCAACAGTGACTGTATGATTTTTAGATCCATCTTTTCACACTGAGGACAACTGAGGTACATACATGCAACTATTACAGAAGGTTCAAACGGAAAAACCACGCATTAAGAGCCGGGGGTGAAAACTTTTGAACAGAATGAAGTTGTGTACATCATTTCTTATTTTGCCTGAATATCATATTTTTTTCATTAAGTACTGCCCTTCAGAAGCTACAGTAGATACTTAGATGTTTCCCAGAAGACAAAATAAGTTACCTTGATCTTCAAATTCAAAAAGTTTTCACCCCGGTCTGATCTGATCTTTCTGATTCGGGCCACTTTCATATGTGATCCTAAATCTAATTCAGGCCAGATGTAGCAATGCAATGCAACTTCAGTCTGAACTGTTATATCAGTATTCATGTGACCTCTACATCACTCTAGATCAACATTCATCCTAATTATGTGCCAACGAGAGTCACTTCAAAGATTTTACAGACTAGTAGTTTTTTAATTACTCTGTGAATTTCCGCAGGAACTCCACTCTCTAGTGAACTCACACACGGCAGTTAGCGGAAGCTAAAGGTTATTGTTTATGAAGTTTTAAATATGGATATTTTTCTTACACAAATGCATCGGTTTGCTTCAGAAGGTCTTTGTTTTCCCTGCAGAGACATGTGGAGTACTTTTTATGATGGATGGATGAACTTTTTTAGGCTTCAAAACCTTCAAAACAGTTATTCACTGCCATTGTAAAGCTTGGAAGAGCCAGGAGATTTTTTTAAAGTCATTTCTTTATTAGGAGTTCATTACTAGGGTTATTTATTTGCACAGAGCATGTTTCAAGACAGTTGCCCATGTAGGCAGTAGACAGCAGAGCAGCTGACCACATTTTAGAGTAGAATCTCAGGGAATGTTGGACCTTAAAAAATGTACAGTCTTCCCGGTCTCACAAATCACTACAGCTTTCTCCAGAACAAAAATGCCAAAAAACTTTCAACAACCAATAAAACTAGTGCTGCTTGATTTGAGCGGATGAAAACTGAAGTATGGATGGAGAAAAGAGGGAGCGAGAGATCTGAGCACAGGAGGAAAGAATGCTTTCAAGACCAGATAAGCTCTGCAGCAGGAATGAGACTGTGAACAGCGAGAGCTATACTGAATACCAAATTCTCTCAGTTCACGTCTCAGCTATGAAGTAGTTTCCAGGCAACTCCCAGGTCTGTCAGTAGCCTCTGCCTCCTCTAGTTGATGGATTTCAGTAGAGCAGGCATGTCCCCAGTGCTGTAACGCCGGGGGAGGTAGGCTTGTGCACTTTGTTGGGAGAACAAAAACAAAAGGCTGGGCTCAGCAGTTGCTTTTGTCACCAGTTACTCAGAGAGAGAGTACGCTGAAATTTTAACAGCGCCCTACAGCTGGGGCCTATTCAGGTATAGCGACATACCACCATGTCTCTCAATCTGTCTATCTGTCAATGTTTGATGACATGGATCACTTGAACCTTGATTTTTGATATTTGCTAAACTTAAAAATGGAAGCAATTTTACCCACATGCCACAAGTCTGACTACCATTTCAATACTTTGATTAAATATTGTTTAGAAATGGTGGTGACATGATTCTGATATAACTAATGAAGCAAATACCAAAGAACACCATTGGTAAAGGTATATTAATGAGTTAAGATCTTTTGTTGCTCTTGCAACAAAAATGCCAAACAACAATCCAAAGGCATATCCCAAAACCTCATCAAAAACACAACCCCTAATACAGGGGTGTCCAATTCGGGCCACTATTCTGTTTTGCTACAATACTAATCAAACACATCTAAACCAAGCAAAGTCTTGAAGATTACTAACAAATTCCAGGCAAGTGTATTACAGAGTTCAGTTCATTTGGATAATGTAAATGCTGTTTTCAGAACTCCGGCGTGCACCCGCAAATCATACTCGAGTTGGCCTACAAAGGGCGGTCTGGGGTTACAGTTCATGCAAACTCCGGTAAGGTTAGCTTCTGATGTGAATGCAATCGTACTAAATCACGGAAGTGAAATCTTATTAATGAAGAATGAATTGGTCAAACTGTGTATTCCGTATGTTTGCTCACTCACTTACAGATTTGCGCAAAACTTTTGTGATATTTTATAAATTTGATAAAAAAACTATTGCCAAATGACGTGGTTTCCATTAACCAATGTTGCGACTAAACCTAATTCCTTTCAACTCACGATAAGTCATGATGACCAATGCTGGTAGACTTATGTATATTACAGCCACCACACTAGCCATTATCTTTAGCAAAGCAGCACAGACAGCCGCTTCTGGGACGTCCCGCAGCATGGCTGGTGTGAACTTAAGCATTGACTAGAGTGGCAGTGTTGGAGCCGTATTGTGCTGCAGACGTGTGCAGTGTAAATAAGAGGGTAATTCAAGCATTAATGGCAATGTGCAGCTTGTGAGTGGCCACATGAGTTCTTGTAGGTTATAATACATTAAAGTATGATTATGTGACTTGTATGTATGCCAAGTGAGCTGTAAATAAAAAAAAAAATAAAAAAACATCACTAAGCATGAAAGCAGCCTTATGCTACTCCTGCGGGTTGTTTTTTTAGTCCACGGGTTAAAGTGAAACCCCCCTGCACCTGTAGAACACGATTTTGACCAAGGTGGAATGCTCTGAATGAGTTTTGGACCGCCCAGAGTAAGGTTGTGCCGAAAGACGATAGTATCGTGTATCGACGATAGTCAGAGATATCGCCTGTTGCTGATGCCTTTGACGATAGCAAGGCTATTATTATTAGTATCCGTCAAAAAATCGATCCCGTTCAGCAAAGAGGGGAGAGAATGGTAAAGGGGGGCACAGTAACTTGTTTTGGGGGGAACGGCCCCCTTTTGCACCGCAGACGTGTGCAGTGTAAATAAGGGGTAAGAAATGTATTCATCATACAGTGATGTAACTATTGTATTTACTTATGGTACCGGGAGTGTTTTTTTAAAGTGCATAAACTTGCGCTAGACTAGCCTAGACTAGTCAGTGATGATGTTCTTTAATAACGTAAATGTTCTTTGCTCGTTTTCTGTAGCTGCTTTCTGAATAAGAAAATGTAAGCATTAGTAACTTAGTAACAATGTTTCTATTAAATTGTTATCATGTTAAACACAAATTAAGTCCTACTGAAAACATTAGGCTGCTTTTAGCCTTATGCTGGTGTTGGTTCATTTGGTGGCAATGAAACTAAGTAAATAATTAAATAAATTAGCACGATAATATTGTGTATCGGCGATCTCACAGGTTGACGATAGGATGATACGAAAATTAAGCATATTGCCCAACACTATCCCAGAGTGCAATTTTGATAGTGATAGCATTCCCTGGAGCGCAGTTGGCTAGTTTTGAGTACCATATGGGCTGGTTTTGTTATGCAGACCTGGCAACCATGACCCCTGCACTCAAATCATAAGGAAATTATACAGTGATACAAATGTTGTTCAATTACCTAATGACTTGTTTCCACCGAGCAGTACGGTTCAGTACAGTACAGTTTGGTACGCAAACATTTCATTTCCACTGTCAGAAGTTGCGAATAGTACCAAAATAGCGAACCTTATCGTATCACTTTTTTGGTACCATTACCAAGAAGTGCATTTGTTTTATTCGCATTTAAACTTGAAATGTCTCAAATAGGTTCTGATAAAAATATGTAAAACACAACTCTAGAACTCTAAACATGAAACAGTGGCAACAAGCTGCTCAAACTGAAAGCAGAGATTCACAATGATAATTTCCTGTCATACACGCATTTTGATGTCCTGGCAGATGTTGAGCCAAGACTGAATCCCTAAGTCATGCCGTCATCTGGGAAAGTCCTACAGAGACGGAGCAGGCAGACGTGCAGTGCTATAGCTCTGTGGCTGGGTTTGGTAATGGTCTATTGGAGCAGGAAGCAGACGGGCGCACGGATGTTGTGTGGAACGTGTGGCAGGGTGGAGCAGCCAAGCCCTTCTTATCTCCCTCTCAGGAGCAGATGTTGCCAGCTGTGTGGAGCAAAGATAGTGATCGGGGTGCGCCTCCTGTTGAGACTCGCTCCAATGGACTGGAGAGCGGAGAGGTGGGGAGAAAGCGGGACGCAGGAATATAGCTTTACAGGCACAACCACAGGTACAGACAGCAGAGATAGTCTTGACGACTGACTCAAACAAACTGAAGTGGCTCCAAACTACATTATTTATAAATTTACAACATGACCCTTGTGTAGATTCAAAACCAATTCTATTAAAATTGGCATGCTTGAACATGATATAAATCACATTTCAGCCAATTTCAATCTAAGTAAGATTTTGGAGGTGACTAATTGTAAAAAACTGTTCTCTCAACTGTGTACTTCACAACTAAATACAATTAAACCGAGTCTATGTTGTGTTTTCTTGAAATACGTCATCTACCCTTGACCTAAGTCCATTAAAATGCTTCTCATTTCTCAAGCAATTTCCTGTATGATGTGAAATGCACAATGGTTTAGGAACTTAACAACTGCTGTCAACATGATCAGGAGGTTCTAAAGCTAACTGTACATCAACACCTCTGGCATGAACAAAAGCATAACATTTTTCTTACGTGAAACCAGTTTTTCTGTCTGCGGAACCAAAAACGATCACGTAATGTTGGCATATAACAACAACATGAACAACCTGTCTGGAGAAACCTGGGGGACCTCCTTCAAGGGCAGAGTGGTGATCATTTTATGGGTAGATCGAACCAGCAATTTTGCCTGCATGGTTTGATGGCTAAGTGTAGTATGTTACTAATAATACTGGTATTAGCATCTGTTGACAATACCATCTCCACTAGTGCCGCTTTCCCAATAACACCATCGCCCAAGACTTTAGTGAATGATAAGACACCCTTAAAGAACAGAGACAAGGAAAAGACAAAAGCGAACACAGAAAACTTAAATCGAAGTTGAGAGAAGGAGAGAAAAGTTGAGAGAAGCTGTAGGAGAATAGGGATATTTTGGGAGGAGTAACAAAAGAACCTGGAGATGGCCAACAAGCTGAACCAGTTTTTTAATGGAATTTAGTCAAGGTCCTCTGGTTCACCACCCAACCCCCATGACCACCAGCTCTGTGAGACCTCATGGCTCCAAATGCCTTTTGCCTCCATCTCCTCTGAGCCTTCGGCTAGTAAGCAGCCAGTCTCACCCACAACACTGCAGCTGTCACTCTTTCACACCTCTGCCTTTGGCACCGGCAATCCTGACAACTCTGTTCAAACTGAACGCCACGGCAGACCAGGTTCAAAGTGAACTGAGAGGCACCTGTTATCTTTAGTCCCTGTCCACTGGAAAACAACATATTGGGTCCAGATACCAAAGCACCACACTGGTCTTAACAACCATTCAACCAGTTCCTGATCTCTTATGTTATGAAGACTGGAGAGGAACAGTCTGGGCACATCAAGTTGACCCAATTCTATCTAAACCCTAATAACTTCACTATTGTGAGATTAAGGGTGGGATGAGTCTGAACATAGATGACTGGCTGACAGATTTAAAAAAAGAGTTGGTGGTGTACACCCCCCACCCCCTCTATATCCACAGGGGGACTCAGAAAATGTGAAATTGTCTTGGAATTTACATTGACATCAACTTTCAAAACTTCATTGAAAACACAGTGACAAACTGCAGTATTTAACTAAATAATTACTCCTTTAAAAAAAAATGTCCACAGGGAAATTTTTGAGTGATGACTCAAAAGAACTGACGTAAACTGCTGCACTGAAACATTTTTAAACAAACTGAATTCCGAAAATAAATTAGACTTGAGGTTTCCTAAAAAAGAAAAAAATTCATCAGTCTCATTTGTGCCTCTGCCTGCTTGATGTGTTTTGTGCATTCTAGTACTGGATACTACTCAACACAATTCAGTGCATCACAATATCATAATTGGTTTGAGATTAAAACCTTGGCAAATCCACTAGAGATGCCCAGTGAGAGAAAAATCTGCAAGTTTAATTTGAAACTCTCCTGTGCCTCATTCAAGTAGCTGTGAATTCACCAAGAATTCACCAAGAAATATAGTTTGAGTTCATTCAGACACTTGCGCTAAATGACACAACATTACATGAAAATAATAATTACCATGCGACAGTGTGGAGTCACCGCATAAACAATATCCTTTACTGGGTCACCACCACTGGACCTATAACCAACCCAAAAAGCCTGGCATTGACATGACAAACCCCCAAGCCACTTTTTGTTTTCAAACCCTATGAGCACTTACATTTTTATGGAAGCCCGCTTCTGCCACTAAATATACATATATTTTAAGCTAATTTCGACTAGTTTCAGAATTGTGATATAAACTCTTGATTGTGAGGTATAAAGTCAGAATCGCGAAATATAAACTCGCAATTCTAAAAAATGTCTTTTAAGTCTTTTAACTTAAGTCTTAAGTTATTAAGTCAGAATTGTGAGACATATCAGTCTTTTTCTCCCCCTCAGAATTGGACTATATAACTTGCAATTGAGAGTTTATATCTCACAATTCAGTTTAAAAAAAAAATAAATAAATAAAAATAAGTAAAATTTGCTAGAAAAAAAAGGTAAAATTGCGAGATATACCTTGAAATTCGGTGATTCTGAATTTTGACCTCTCGAAATTGCGAGTTTATATCCCACTATTCTGACTTTATAACTTGTAATTGTGCGTTTATATCATACAATTCTGAGAAAATAAGTAAAATTGCAAGAAAAAAGTCAGAACTGCGAGACAAACTCGGAATTGCAAGAAAAGTCAGAATTGCGATTCTGATTTCTGACTTTATTGCCCACTATTCTGACTTCATAACAACTCGCAATTGAGAGATTATATCATGTAATTCTGAGAAAAAAAGTAAAAATTGCTAGAACAATAAGTCAGAATTACGAGATATAAACTCAGAGTCAGAATCAAAAGTCAGAATCGCAGTTCTGAATTCTGACTTTATTTCTCGCAACTGCAAGTTTATATCCGACTATTCTGACTTTATAACTTGCAATTGTGAGTTTATATCCCGCAATTCTGAGAAAAAGTCAGAATTGTACATTTATGTCGCACGATTTTATTTTTATAGCTGGCAATTGTGAGTTTATATCATGCAAAATCAGAATTGCGAGTTTATGTCTTACAATTCTGACTTCATTTCTCAGAATTGTGAAGTTGCACTATGAAATTCTGAGAAAAAAAGTCTCAAAGACTCGGAGACAATTTTTATTTTTTATTCAGTGGAGGAAACAGGTTTGTCTCCATCTGTGTATATCTTCACAGCACAGCTTGCATCAAACTCTGTATTACCTGTTACAGCAAGCTACTTATGGTAAAAACACTTCATGGTCACATTTTACCTCAAAATCAAAAAATTTTTTTTGTATTAATCATCAGGACATGTTGTGGACAGATCCTCACCTCTCAGGTAACAAGAATACGGAAGCTTTGACCTTAACTATTAAATCACAGCTAAAACGGCACAATGCAGTCAGTCAATGTCATGAGTCATTTTGGCTGCATAGTGGCATTTTGAGGCTCTAAAATCTTTTGGGTTCATCTGCTCTTTGGTCTCATACAACATGGATGACCTTTGCCAATCCGTAAATCCTTTGGAAGCTGATGCTTCTAACGAGAAAAGTGTTTTCTTGTGAGCTAAACTTTTCCCCATTTTCATTTTCTTACACACTTTGATTGTTATAGAAAGTGATGCATCAGATCCTTCCTGAACGACACACACTTTTGTCAGTGCTTTAACAACACTGATGTAACTGACCTTTCACAAGTCTGGCACGCTAAGGGAATACCACAATTGTAAGACAAAGCTGAAGCAAGACACACAAAGACGATCAAAGTCTTACTGTAGAAAACAAATTTGAGAAAAAAATAAAGTATAACGCTTGACTGAATATTTAGAAAAAATGCATTTTACTTCCCAACTCTCACTATAAAACAAAGATTTGGAGTAGCTGATCGCAGTAAACCAGTAAACTTCAACAAGCACCTCATCCCGAAGACTGCGGCATGTCACAGGTTGATAAGCTGTATAGTCGGCAAGCAGCACGTCCAAAGGTTGGATCTGAGGGGGTCAATTTCTTTCCTAACTACTCGTCTGGCATAGGAGGATGGGAAAGCAGCAGCAACATTACTTGCAGTTTCCAAGGTGACGCAGCTGGGAGAGTCAAAGGGCCTGTCACGTGTTTGTAGCACGAGGACTCTGTGTGCTGTTCTGGCCCCAATAACTCCAGCCTCCAAAAGCAGACTGGCTCCCACAGCCACTTCCTACTTTTTCAACACGGGTCTTTAACCCCGTCGCTGTCTCTCTCGCTCACTCTCTCTCCCTAGCCACACTTCCTGTGGGAACTGTAGGCAGCAAAGCCATTTAAGAGATTAACATCCTACAGTGCTTTCAATTTAAACAGGCCCACTACTGCAGTTATTAAACTCATGTTAATTACACTGCGATAACATTAAACACGTACTGTCGGTTATTAGTATGGTGCAACTGTGCATCAGCCTTACCCATATTAAACAACTGTTACCCATATTAAAGAAAGTGGTGTTTTTCTATGAAGAATATATATTCTAGGCAAATACAAAAAATTTCAAAAATAGGCCTGCTTCTAAAAGCAAAGAGAAGGTCAAAACACAACATTTTAAACTTCATGTACTGCCCCCTAAGAAAACAGTGTGATTTCAGTTTAAGAAAGTAGCTGGGTTTCCATCCAAAACTGCAAATTTAACTTATGCGCAAAATTGGAATATCATATAAAACATTAGCGCATAAGCACCGTTTCCATCCAACGAGTCAAAGAGAACAAAATCAACACTTCCTGAAAAGCTGGTACTACATATTACTAGGAAAAGTAGGAGAAGCCAGTGAATAACCATTTTCATAATAAATTATTTGCACCTCAGAGCAGGCAGACGGAACACAATAAATGTGGTTATTGCTTTTGGAGGTGGATGCCTGCTGTTTGGGAATGCAGTTGTATAAGACAGTTCTAGGAGGCAGTTATACAGAAATACTTCGATGACAGACTTTGCTCTAGCATTTAAGAATAACCATAACATTTCAGATGCTGTGCAACAAGGTCAGTTCGCTGGTTAGACAGGTTATGCCGTCCCATGTCACAAAGTCATTTACTTGGAAATGCATTTTCATCTCCAATTTTTTTTTATTAAAACAGAAGTTCACTTCCAGAATAAAATTTCTGAATAATTTACTTCTGACTAATTTACTAATTTTTAAGGAAAACATCCCAAGAACTTTCTCCATATAATGGACTTCAGTGGTGGCCAACGGGTTGAAATTTTTTAGTTTCAAAGGGCTCGATCACGATACACGATCCCAGCTAAGGAATATGGATCTTATCTAGTGAAACAATCGTCATTTACTTAAAAAAAGAAAAAAAAGAAAATGTATATACTTAAGTCACATATGCTCATCTTGCACCAGCTCTGCGATGCACGTCTTCACGCACTGTGTAATCACTACACAATGTGAAAGTGTCACGTGTGATTAGTTCTTCATCTGTGTACTTCGCTTCAAAAAGCTAGGGTAGGGTAAAAGACTCCATCTCATTTTCTCCTCCAACTTCAAAATCGTTGTTTTTCCTTTTTTTGTGACTTTCTTTGCACATTTGCTTTGTCAACAGTGGTTCAGTACTTCCACCTATGTCACAGGCATGTGATTAGGTCATGTGTGAGGTGAAGCTACTGCAAGTTGAGCATTTGTGGTTAAAAAGTATTTAAATTTGTGTTTTTTTTTTTTAAATGACCAATCGTTTTACTAGATAAGACACTTACTCCTCAGCAGTGCAGGGGGTAACGCATTACAAGTAACGCGAGTTACGTAATAATGTTACTTTTTCAAGTAACTAGTAAAGTAACGCTTTACTTTTGAATTTATAAGAAAATATCTGAGTTACTTTTTTTAAATAAGTAACGCCAGTTACTTTTTTCCCTATTTACTGACTGACAAGTCTCCATGATGTTACTGTATTCTAGACTAAATGTGAACATGCATTAATTCATCTCACTCACAAAAAACAGATTCAGTATTCCTCAAAATGAATAAAAACAGT
>JAHKKF010525150.1:0-19272 GCA_019740295.1 Labeo calbasu | reverse complement strand
CCGATTTTTAAACATCGCTGATTGGCCATAGTGTTCATGCGCTTAACAGACATGACTGTGATTGAAAGCCACGTGTGTCAGTGGATCCCTAATACAGCTGCATATAGACGGATCCGCTGACAGACGCGGCTTTCAAACGCTCCTGTTGTGCTTATGTGTGAGCACTCGGTGAGGAGCGTGAAGCGCTTATCATTGTAGCCAATCACAATATTACTCATTAAAACATGCAGAACTAAGCAATTTTTTTTAATTAAGATATTTATTTTGTTAAGGAAAAATGACAGGAAAAAGTGTAAAGAATTCAGAAAACAAGTTCTGACCATAAAGTATAGTTTAAAGCCACAGTTAACCATCTTGTTTTTACAACTTTCACATTGTAGCAAAAATCTTCCTTTAAACTTGAAGGAAATAAATTTGACATTTATTGTGATAATTATAGATATTGACTGATATGGAAAAACAATTTTCGTGATAATTTTTTGGCCATATCGCAAATATCCATATTAAAAATGCAATGATCACTTTAATCTAGCTTGCACTTAATGTTGTGCACGGAAGGCACTTCGGGCAGGTGACGTATGCGTTGTGCATGCGCCTGTGAATCTTGCAAAAACCAGCGTTTGTTTACAGGAGCAAAGGAAGCAAAGTTTCCTTACTTTAGCAAAGGAAAACCATTTTCATTACAAATCCATGTTTTGTAATGTACAACAGATCGCGCAAGCTAGAAAAAAGTGATTCTGACATTTTAAATATGGATATTTATTCACTACAGGAGGCCTTTATTTACCCCTGGAGCTGTGTGAGACACTTTTTTATTATGGATGGATGCACTTTATTGGACTTGTTTTGGACTGATGAAGAGAAACACCAGCCTATTGCCATTATAAAGTTTGGAGGAACCAGAACAATTTTTAATATAACTCCAGTTGAATTTTCCTGAAAAAAGGAACTCATATACACCTAGGATGCCTTGAGTATGAGTAAATAATGGGCTAATTTTTATTTTTGGTTGAACTAAACTTTTATTATTTTTGATTAGTTGCCTTAATTCCCAGAAAATTAAAGGTAAACCTCTTTGTAATGAAGAACTTCTGATTAATTACATAATGGCAAAATGGCAAAAAAAAAAAAAAAAAACCAAACATATTTTTGGTCTGTTTTTAAGATGCTGTTTGACTTGCATTAGCCAAACTTGTTCTCCAAAACCAGCTGTGAAGTTTTTATTTTAAGTGGGGGGAAAAATGAACCACGAAAAGGCATTATGAGATCTTTGAAGTACATTAATGTGAAATAACAAAACAAATTTGTTGGAGGAAATGAGATGAATAACAATTAAAGAATGTTAATGGTTTGTCTGTTCAGAGTTATCCATCCTTATACCCTCCTCTAGCACCATGTCAAATTCAGTTTCACACCAAATTAATGTATGAGTCTTAATTTAATATCCCTTTTTAGACGTGGTACTTAGTTGCCTTAAACTGCTGTCTAGAAGTGTGTGTAGGGAAGGCCCATTGTCTTTTAAAGGAGACTTATGGGACAGAATTCTTTTCCTATTTATTACCCACTCATAAGTTTTTCTCAGTTTCACAAGATGTCTGTTTGTTGTATAGGTCAAAGTCTTTGAGTGGAATCGATGATAAAAAAAAAATGTATACACCTTTCTTTTTGAAGGAGGGATAAAGGAGCTAGGGATTATTGATTTCTTTTTTTCCTTCTACTGATTCTTCTGGCATATTTTAGATGCAACAGAAATGGAGGGGAAAAGAAGTGACAGGCTTCTTTTGTGCCAATTGTTTTATCTTCAAAAGAGGTGTCACAGTCTGGACAGACTAAAGCAAGAGCTTGCAGCCATGGAGGACTCTTAAAAAGTGTCCCATTTTGAAGCGGTGTCCTTCAGAGCAGCGAGCGGTCCGGGGAACAATGGCGGCATCCATTGTTAAAGGTAAGGGCGGCTGTCAAAGCCACTGAAGGTGCGGTTAGTTTCAGTGTGTCCCCTATGACTGTAAACATCACCACAGTCTCCTTGTTTTCTGCCTCAATACTAAGGTGACCTACAATATCTACCAGTTGCTCATTAATTTGTGACAATGAATGTTTTCACCTTTCAAAGTTTGTGATGCTGCATATGAATGCTAGAGAAGCAAGCTGCTCGTGTACACTTTAAATACAAGATAGCGGTGAATACCGTCTTGTTAATTAGCCGCGCTGTCTGTTAATTAAATGTCAGGGAGCATCGTCCTTCTCTTGAGGTTGGACTTTTCTAGGATACACTGTTATTTAAAAACTCCTCAGTGGAGTGAGAGAGGCTGTGTTTTCGAAAGTTTTGACAGAAATAAAGGTTTGTTGCTCTCGTCCTGACTACCTCTGTGCTGAACTCTTTTAAAACTGGACAAATGTATTGACCAGGGGCTAGAGAGATCTAAGGAGTCACAAGAGTGACAGCTCTGATAATGTCAGGAATAAAATGGTTTTGTCAGATGGTTTTTCTCCCTTCGTGTACTTGTCTGACCTTTAACAATGAGCGTAAATTTTAATTTGTCAGACAAGTTAATATTCTCACACTTTCAAGTAGTGTTATATGAAGCAGGCAAAGTGTAAGTAATTTAATTATTTTAGTGCATTTAGTTCTGATCCTCAAATTTGTAATGCAGAGCAGGTGTATTTTTTCATTGTTTGTATCACTCAGCTTGTCTATATTTGGGATAGTTAAACCAAAAATGAGAATTACCCCATTTACTCACCCTCAAGCCATTCTAGGTGTATTTTGCTTTCTTCTTTCAGATTAATATAATTGGAGTATATATAAAAAATGTCCTGGCTCTTCCAAGCTTTATAATAGCAGTGAATGGATTTTGAGAATTTGAAGTCCAATAAAGTTCATCCATCCATCATAAAAAGTACTCCACATGGCACCGGGGGGTTAATAAAGGACTTCTGAAGTGAATCGACGTGTTTGTATATCCATATATTCAACTTTATAATACATAATCTCTAGCTTCCGCTAACTGTTGTACACACATTTAGGAGAGAGTGGCGCTCCAGCGGATGACGTAGGACATAACATAAGTTCTGGTGAGAAGCAGTGTTGCCAAGTCTGTGGTTTTCTAGTGGAATTGGGCTAAATTCATACTGTTGACACAGGTTGTTCGCGGGTTGAAACAATAACGTAATATTTAGCCCCTGGAATGCTAATTTTACCAGAGGAACCCCCTCCAAAAATGTGTATTTTACCCCCTGGAACGGGGACTCCCTTCAAAACGCGATTGGGCTACTTTTGGGCTAGTTTTGAGTAGCAATTAGGTGGGTTATGTTGTGAAAACATGGCAACCCTGGTGAGAAGTGACGCACACTAGGGTGACCACCCATCCCGCTTTGCATTGTACTGCACTAGTGATGGGTCGTTCTTAAACGATTCGTTCATTCTGAATGAATCTTTAATGTGACTCGGGAAGAACGAGTCATCTCAGGGAGTGATTCGTTCAGTCGCACATCAAAGTCAAGTCAAAAGTCAAAAGTCAAAGTCAAAGTCGAGTCGTTCGTTCATCTTATGGGGCTGTCACGTGATAAACGAACGGCTCGAACCCGAAGACTCAAGAGATGAACTAATCAATTATTTTTCCGGCTCAGACTGCATTGGTTAAGCTTATGGGGCTGTCACGTGATGAACGAACGACTCAAACCCGAAAACTTGTCGGATAAGAGGTGAGGTGAGCTAATCATAAGACCCAGATGACTTAATCTTTTCTGTTTCTTATAGCATTATAGTTTTGTATTGTTTGTAGTGTGATCAACGTTTGTGTAAGCAGTAGATGTGTTAGGGAAGTAACACGTAACATTTTAATTATATTTTGCTAAAATGAACGAAATGTCTCAAAAAGATTCGTTCATTTTGCTGAACGAGACTGAAAGGTCTGAGTCGGTAAAATGATCCAAACTTCCCATCACTATACCGCACAGCATTTTTACCCCTTTGTCCCACACATCGGATATTGAGAAAATGTCCCGAATTTTTATCGGCCCGTTGGTTTTTAATGTTCATATTAAGAAAACATGCGTGCGTTCTTTTGCCTTTTTAAGAAAGCTTTTAATTTATCCTTTTTGCGACGTAGTTTCCTTTTCGTTTTCTTATTTTAATAGTTTGTTTGTGGTGGTTTTTATGGTGTTATTTAAATGTCAAAAGTCCAGAGTGCATCAAAATGCGCAAGAACAAACCTCTCGCACAAAACAGATGTGCTTTCTATATGTGCACGTTTAGAAACACAAATCAGCGCATATGACAATGGATGTAAATCAGTATTTACATAGCTTAACAGTAGTAAATGTCTGCCTCACACGTGTCCCACATTGTTCCGCAAAATCACATCAACTGTCCCACAACAGATCTATCGCCAAGTGGTCACCCTAACGCACGCAGAAGTGCAGTGGAGAGGAAAACAAAACACCAGTCATGAATTAGAAGTACAAAATGAGGTTTTGTAAAGAAACATGTCTCACGATTTCTATATAATACAAGTGGAGACTTGTCCTTTGCTTGCGGGTCTTTAAAAAGTCTGTTAAAAAATGTCTTTACGTTTTCCTAATGAAAGGCATTAAAAAAATCTTAAAATGTTTTAAATTCAGATTCGATGGGTCTTAAATACTTTTGGTCACATTACCACTAATATAAGTCTGACGGACCTAATGACTGTTTACAATGGACCTTCTCACATTTCAGGGTTTCTCATAACGGAAGTCGTCATAGTCGGGTAAAATTCGAGAGCAGTGAATGGGAGAGTACCACAAATATATATTTTTTGCATTCACATTTGCTCAAATAGCAAAATAAAAACTACAAGATAGTGTTTTCATGAAAAAAATTGAGGGAACTGATATCGGCAGTCAGAATTACCGTCCCTCCTATAGACGCGCATTAGAAACACCCTTGCATAGCATAACTAGTTTTTTTGTAACTTGATAAGGTGG
The DNA here is from genome assembly GCA_019740295.1 of Labeo calbasu. Taxonomy (NCBI): domain Eukaryota; kingdom Metazoa; phylum Chordata; class Actinopteri; order Cypriniformes; family Cyprinidae; genus Labeo; species Labeo calbasu. Next base: position 14,310 of record JAHKKF010525150.1, on the reverse strand, counting down.
TATAATACAAAGTATAGTGTTATAAATGCACATACATATTTTTAAAAATCAAAATATAAGAAGTTTAAAGGATTTTAACCTACCTGACCATCAGCTTTCAAGCTAGTTTAAAATGTTTTTTTTTTTTTTTTGTCCGACCAGGCCTGTTTAAAACTAAGTGACCAAAAATAACCAGCGAAGCATCGAAACGCAAGAATGATTCTTCTGATTTTAATACATGCAACATAAACAGCAATTGATAATGGATAGTGTATTTCTGCTATCAAGGTCCCGCTGCCTGTCTCTTTGTGAGAAACTTTTAAAACAAATGAGCATAACAGCACACATAAAGAAACTCAGAACAAACACATTCATAAATTTCTAAATGTGCAGTCTATTTATAACATGATATGGTTCTTTAGTAACACACCATGGGAGCTATTTTGCTGAATATTCTCACGCTTGCAAATGTTACATTGATTTTAGTTCAATAAACAAGTAGTTAGTCAAGTAGGGGAGAGCAGGGACAAAAGTACCATTTTTCAGAAAAACACAATTTAAAAAGATAAGTTTTAGAGAGAGAGATATTTTTGCTGCAGTCTATAACTCAGAAGTGTGGTCTATTCATACCAGGTGGTATTTTGTAAAACTGTAGAAAGACTTCAGTATAATTTCAGTTTGAACATAAGTTGCACATTGTTATTTTCGACCCCACTGATTGGGACGAAAGTAGCACACAGGTGGGTCAAATGTAACACAACAATACAACCTAGATTTTTTGTGTAACTCTTGTTTTTATTAAACATACATGATTATGACCTTGTTAATATGTAACTGCAAACATATTTTGTCCTTAATCTTTACAAAAAATTAATACATTTTCCTTTTAAATTTAAGTTTCATCAAATGTTTTAAAACCTGAGTGTACAAACTTGAATTGTTTAAATATTTATTTATTTATTCAGCTTATTTTTATTCAACTTTTTTTTTTAACAGAATGAGCAATATGAAAATTAAATTAAATTAGCATAATATAAATTCTCAACATAATTTAACAGTAGGCCTATTCATGTTTCCATCCAGTTGTTTGTATGCATAAACTCAAAATGTGCATAAAAACATCTGGAAACTGCAAATTCATAGGTGGAGGTGGAAAAGCTAAGGTATGGCTAAAACCTAAATATGACTAAGGTAAATGCGATGTAGCAACAGCCCTGAGACTGATATTCCTGACAGATAGGCCTTTGTCCAGAAACGTCCTCTCATGAACATGTGGCTGAATCAGACCTTTGTCTTTCTGACCCTCACTCTTGGCATATTCATTTGGTATAATACAACATAAACATTTATAATAAATATTTTAATAAATGATGCAAGACACAGAAAGTCACCAAATATGCATGCTGCAGGACAAAAGAAACACTTGTCACTGTAGGGGGACAAAAGTAACAACAGGATGTATTACAGCACTAAATAACATGTAGGTTGATCATTACTGTGACACAAGAAACACAAAACAACAAATAATTAAAAAAAAATCCCGCTTCCATAATTTACTTACTGTACTTGAAAACTGCTTTCCGGACCTAAATCATGTGATATTTCTCAGTTCCGTCAAGGGTTGTGTGCTGAATGTGCTGTCATAGCTTGGAAAGCAAATATAGTTCGGGCTCTGAGAAAATAGCTTTGTTACTTTCATCCCGTGTTACTTTCGTCCCTGTTCTCCCCTAGTTATTAAGTTACATTTTAGACACAATATTTACTGTTTTGTTCTGTTTCACCAACGAAAATAGTTCTAAACAAGGATCACAGCAAAAGTATGGCACATTCTCCAAGCAACACTTTGTGATGTTTTGTTACTGAATGATTCAGCGTTTTTGAAGGAATCAGTTGTATGAAGGACTTAATGCTCCCTCATTAAGTGACTTACCACCATCTACTGGTAGTTTAGTATGTTTAAAAGTATCCCCCCCAAACATTTCTTATTTGTATATTCATAAATGTATTTAAAACATTAATCTAATGACATTTCTTGCAGCTGTGATTTTGCAGTGTAAATGATTTAATATGGTTGGTAACCCCTCTATAGAATTCATTGATAAATTGTATTAATTTGACATGAAAGGTGATGCATACATTTTAAAAGTAAAAAAAAATAGGCCTCTTTATTTAAGGAAGATTTAAGTATGTAACAGCTCATAGAACACTGATGAAAATATTGCTTTACAATAAATTGTTTACACCACCAAAAATCTCAGTGACGTGGTACTTTTGTGGGGACATTTTGTGTGTAATTTTGTCTCCTGATATGAAAAGTTCACTGTGTATCGTAGTAATAAATATCGTTTATGACAGCAATGAAATTTAGTTTTCTTTTTACATTAAACACATTAAATATTATATGTAATATAATGTGTATTTACATTACAGGTTTAGGTCTTAAATTTCGTATAAGGTGGTATTAAAAAGGTCTCAAATTTCGCCTATCTCATCCGCTGGAACGCCACTCTCTTATGAACATGTGAATGAGAGTTAGCGGAAGTTAGAGATTATGGTTTAAATATGGATATTTTTCATACGCAAACACATTGATTCGCTTCAGAAGGCCTTTATTAAACACCAGGAGCTGTGTGGAGCACATTTTATGATGGATGGACACTTTTTTAGGCTCCAAAATCTTGACCACCATTCACTGCCATTATAAAAGCTTGGAAGAAGAACATTTTTTAATATAACTCAGATAGCCTCTGATCATCTGAAAGAAGAAAGTCATCTACACTTAGGATGGCTTTAGGGTGAGTAAATCATGGGATAATTTTCATTTTTAAGTGAACTATCCCTTTAATGGTTCCTGATTCTCTGCAGAGTACATTTTTTTACTCATATTTTCATATTTTCACCATATTTTCTCCTTAAAATGGTAGTTTCCCAAAGGCTGTCCCAGAAACAGCCCTTTTTTTGCTACGTCAAAAACTTCGGTAACACTTTACAATACGGGTGCATAAATATGCATTAATTCATGCTTAACTATTGCAGAGATAATCATGAGTTAATATTTAACTCATGAAGAACTAAACCATTTATTAACAATTACTTCATTAGCAACAAATGAACATTCTATATGATTTATAGATTATGTAATCAATAAATTGCTATTAGTTAAATGTGTCATAGTGTATTAATTCCCAAATAACTTATTTTAACAACTAACAGTGTAAACTCATGTGTTAATTACTACAATGGGTTGAAGCTATGCATTTCATCTTCCAGTCGTCTGCTTTAATTAATCATTAGCTAATAATTTGCAAAGATATCATTATGTTATGACTTTACTTGTTGAGGCACAGAACTATTAACTAATTGTTAAGTAATATGCCATTGTGGTTATGGATTTAGTAGTTATGTGCCTCAACAAGTAAAGTCATAACATAATGATATCTTTGCAAATCATTAAGTAATGATTAATTAAAGCAGACAACTGGAAGTTAAAATGCATGGCTTCAACTCATTGAGGCACATGACTAACTAATTCTATATCCATAACCACAGTAACATATTACTTAACAATTAGTTAGTAGTTATGTGCCTCAACAAGTAAAGTCACAACATAATGATACGTTTGCAAATCATTAGCTAAGGAGTATTTAAAGCAGACAACTGGAAGAAGTACATAGCTTTGACCACTGTGGTAATTAACATATGAATTTACATCATTAGTTAATAAAATAAGTTATTAGGGAATTAACACATTATGACACATTTAACTAATAACTAATTTATTGATTACTTAATCTATGAATCATATATAATGTTCATTAGTTGCTGATGTAGTAATCATTAATTAATCGTTCAGTTCTTCATGAATTATACATTAACTCGTGATTATCTGTGCATTAATTAAGCATGAATTAATGCATATTTGTGCACACGTATTGTAAAGTGTTACCAAAACTTAAATAACCAATCACGTCAATGGATAGATTCCTGTCATTAGCATGCAAAATATACTTATAGGATTTTGAGCACAAAACCAAAAATTAAGTAGAGCATTTAAATAGAGCATTAAATAGTACAAAACTGCTAGCTTCTAACTGCTAACTTGAATAATAACCTGCTGCAAGAGTGTAAAAGTAGCCCAGAAAAACAGTTACATCAGTCATTATCCATGTATTGCCATTATATTTCGTTTACAACAATTCAGTTTGCACAGGGGTGGCGAACTCCAGTCCTGGAGAGCCGCAGCCCTGCAGAGTTCAGCTCCAACCCTAAGTAAAACTCACTTGCCTGTTGCTTTCTAGTAAACCTTCAGACCGTGATTAGCTTGTTCAGGTGTGTTTGATTAGGGTTGAAGCAAAACTGCAGAGCTGCGGCTCTCCAGGCCCGACGTTCGTCACCCCTGAGTTAGCGAATCAGGAGGCTCTGGCTGGTGTGGAGTGGAGGCGGGGCTAATTTGCGTATTCTTTTCCGTGTATAGTAAATGAGGCAAGGGGCATAAGAAAATTTTCACAAGAAAAAAACATTTAAATGTCATTTTGGTGATCAAAAATGTTTTAAAGGATTAGTTCACTTCCAGAACAAAAATGTACAGTTAAATTACTCACCCCCTTCCAAGATGTTCAGGTCTTTCTTTCTTCAGTCGTAAAGAAATGATGTTTTTTGAAGAAAACATTTCAGGAATTTTCTCCATATAGTGGACCTCCATGGTGCCCGTGAGTTTGAACTTCCAAAATGCAGTTTAAATGCGGCTTCAAAGGGCTCTAAATGTTCCCAGCTGGGGCAGAAGGGTCTTATCTAGCAAAACACTTAGTTATTTTTAAAAAACGTACAATTGTTTGACTGCTATTTTACCTTTTCTTGTTACCTCTGCAGCGATGTAGGATGATTTTGAAGTTGTTTTCAGTTGCCTCGAAATAGCAACGTGCCAACAATGTGCCTGAACACACCTTATTGTTAGACCAGCACGCCCATGGGTGAACAGATGGGCGCAAATGCATATGCTGATTAAACAACGTGGCACTGGACAAGAAGATTATAACGCCGGGCGTTGCATTGCGCCAGGTGTATGATAGGGCCCATAGTACCATCTTGTAGTGTGATTGACTGGAATGCACTGAGGTTGGAAGTGGGACACTTCAACTCCCACCTCCCATATTCTCACCTTCGACTTTGTCTCGAATGCAGCATTGGGAATGTTGGTTGAAGTAGTAGTGGTACAATTTCAATGGAAATAGTAGATTTTACGAATACTATGAATTCAGACATTATACCCTTTTCACATACTAATTGCATCTACTTTATAGTAGAGAAGTGGGCATATTCGGACAAAGAGCGTGTCTACAATGGACACGACTGTTGTCACATTACATTGCTTTGTGCCTCAATAGCTTAAGGCTGTCTACTCTGGTCAAAGCAAAAGTTCCAAATTCATTTGTCCTGTTGTCGAAAATAGTTTAAGCACATGGAGTATGTCAGAAATCGAACGAAACTCGTGATCAGCTTTTAGCTGTGAGAAAACCTGTCACAGATGGCAGCCCATTATCTCCAGGCCAAAGTGGATGAGTGGTTTGAGTCCTCAATGGACTCCTTCATTTAAATCTCCACATTGGCGTTCGTCAAGCATCCAGTCAGCAGACTGTTATTGCCAAATCTGTAAAGGAGCCACTCAAGATAAGTGACTTCACTCCATTATTATGAGTCAGAGTACTTTCAGAGTACAAGACAAAGCAATAACACCATTGAAGGTTTTAAAAGAGAAAACCACCCACCGCCACCCTAATCCACCAGCGCAGATCTGAATATAATACATTTCCAGCGAGAAATGCGAACAGCCAGAGATAATACCAAATCGATTCTTTCATGAAAGGCTCAAGTTGCTCTTCTCTCATGCCCTCCATCACCACTCGCTCTCTATTATTAGATCGGGGGGTCAGGTGTAAGGTATCGAGGCTGGACGTTTTCGCGCGTGCCTGGATCAATGAAGTCTGCGCACACTTGGAGGATCACTTTGCCAGAGTTTCCGAGCTTTAATGACTGCAATATCTCACACCATCTGTCACTCTGTGCGGGACGAGGCGGGAGGTCCGATTCTGTTGTTCAGGATTAAAGGCTGTAATTGTCAGCTCATATTCTGTTTCTTGCCAGTCTGTTTTGGATGCTATTGACATGCACACCCCCTCAACACCACCTCCCTGACCATTTTCTCCATCAGCCCCCTCTTCATCATCTCTGAGGAGGGACAGCAGCCGGGGATGGCGGAAAAATGTGTATACTTCCATCACTGCTCACGCTGTGACTTCAATGAGTTTGGCTCTAGAATCTACAGTACCCATCCTGTCACAAATTACATTTTTTTCCCCTTCAAAGGCTGTCTTGAGTGCTATAACGTTCTTCGTTTCTTCAAGCTGACCTATTTTAAAGGTTTTTTTTGAAGTAGATGTCTTTGTCAACCTGTCAAATTCCAGGTCCTAATATTTTGTAATGAAGAGTTCTTGTATAACTTATCTTTCACCGATTTTCTGTCAAGTCGGTGTCAGCTTATAGTCAGTGTCAGGTGAAAATTTGACAAGAATATTGAAGGGCTCCCGAGAGATGTCTCTCGCATTTATAATTCAAGCTGTGACTTTTTGTGAAAGGCACTGAAAATGTGATCTAATATTTTAATGTTTTAAAGAAATTGTATGTTAGAACACCAGCACTGGTTAAAGATTCCCCAAACTTGTGAGTTAGCAAGAAAAAACATGCCAGCGTACAAAGGTCCAAAGCATTTTTAGTTGCTAAACACATTTTTTCTGTCTGTCAAAAATATCTTTGACTGAAATGTCAAATAATCAATATCAGAAGAATCTTGCGTAACAGGCAAGGAAGATGTGAAGACGAAATCTTTTTATTGGATTTTGGATGTTGTACACCCAAGCAGACTGAAACGCTTGCCCTTTATCTTAATTCATCTCATAGCTTTATGAAATTCTTTCATTCTCATCCTTCCCTTGCTGTCTTTCTGAAGAACCCAAATATGATTTTTGACACATATCAAACAGCAGAAATCGATGTTGTGTTTAATGCTCTTTGAAGATCTGGCCTCTTACTGTTGCACCATTTTTGCTTGGTTTATTCTTTAGTCTGTTTATTTTGAAAGAATACTGGAGCTAAAACACATTGCACACATTAATGTCATGTAATAATGCTCTTAGATTTTGTCTAGCTTCATTTTATGTAAAGACGCCACATACATAATGTGGTGCATAACATCGACTGCTGTACAACAATCTTATTTTTGTCACGCTATACAAGAGATATGGCGTGTAAGACCAAGATTAATTCATACCGTTTCATGATTGCAGGATTTAAGCTTATTAATAATTAACAGCCTTCGCATGAGAAATAATGATTCTGCTTTCACTGAATGTTTGCTTCCATAGAAACAGGCCAGCACAGACCTGCCACAGACATGACTTGACTACTAAGAGGTATTCCATGTATATGTTCTTCTTCTCTTTCCGCCATTGTAGTGTGGCAGTCAGGATTGGCCCGTTCTATAAGTTACACCGGTGGTTACCTAGGGCTCCCAACAGTTAGGAGGTCTTTGTGAAATGGTCTGTTCATCTTTATTCAGTCACTTGATCTTTTCATCGCAGCTATTGAGTATCGATGGAAGAACGCATGGCAGGTGATTCAACATCAGAGGAGCAAAATCAAGTAAGACATTTATGTACATTGTGTTCAGAGTAGGAAGTGGAGAACTTGCATAAATATTATGCTCACTACTACATTTGGAAAACATAAAAGCCAATTATGAATACACTTGCTGTAGCTGATATATAAGTATATATTCACCTTACTCCTGACGAGCCTACTGTGTTTTGAATTATAGGTGGCCTTTCCAGTTTGGGAAAGTTTCATTCAAAAAGACTGAAACAATTTTTTTAAAATCATAAGGTCTCAAATAAAGCTTATTCGTCTGTTTGACTGAATACAGTGTTTTGCGAAAGTATTCATACCCCTTCATTTTTTTCCCTGTATTATGTTGCAGCCTTCTGTTAAACTGCTTTAAATTAGTTTTTTTTTTCCACATCAATCTTCATGCCATACACCATAATGTAAAAAAAAACAGGTTTTTAACATCTTTGCAAATTTATTAAAATTAAAAAAAAACTTATGATTCCATTGCATAAGTATTCATACCCTTATCTGGGACAGTTGAAATTTAGCTCAGAAGCAAATTCAGTTGAATGGGTATGATCTGAAAAGGCACACACATGCTGTTAAAAAGTATAACAGGTGAAAATGCATATCAGAGCAAAAACCAAGACCTGAGCCTTGTCTGTAGAGCTTAGAAACAGGATTGCATCAAGCCACACATCTGGAAAAGCGTTCAGAAAAAAATCTGCTGCATTGTAGATTGACAGAAACATGTAGTCTCCGTTACCCTTAATGGAAGAAATTTTAAGCAACCAGTGCTTTTCCTAGAGCCAGGAGGCCAGGCCAAAATGAGCAAGTGATGCAGAAAGGCTTTGGTTAGAGTGGTGACCAAGAACCTGATGGTCACTCTGGTTGAGCTCCATGATCATATATGCAGATGGGAGAAACCTACAGTAGGACAAGCATCACTGCAACACTCCACCAATCCAGTCTTAATGGCGGTGTGACCAAACAGTGAAGACACACTAGGGATTTGCAAAAAAGCACCTAAAGTACCGTCAGACTCTGAGAAACAAGATTCTCTGGTCTGATGAATCTCAATTCCAAGCATTATGTTTGAAGGAAACCAGGCACTGCTCATTACCTGTAGAGTGGCATCTCAAAAGTAAAGTGTGGTGGTAGCAGCCTCATGCTGTGGGGCTGTTTTTCAGCGGCAGGGACTGAGGACTCGTCAGAGTGAAAGAAAGCTCAATGCACCAAAATATAGAAATAGCCTTAATGAAAACCCAGTCCAGAGCATTCGGAATCTCAGACTGGGCAGAAGGTTCACCTTGCATCAGAACAATGACCCTAAGCACACAGCAAGAGTGGCTGATAGACAGCTCAGTGAATATCCTTGAGTGCCCCAGCCTCAGCCTTGGCTTGAACCCAATCAAACATTTCTGGCAAAACCTGAAAATGTGTGTCTGCCCCCATCCAAGCTGACAGAACTTAAGAGGTGAAGAGGTGAAGACAAGAATGGCAGATAATTGCCAAATGCTGATGTGGAAAGCTTGTCGTATCATAACCAAAAAGACTTGAGGCTGTTAAGGTGCTTCAGCTTAGTACTGAGTTAAGAGTATGAATACTTATGCAATGTACTTATTTCAGTTTTTTTTTTTAATAAATTTATGAAGTTGTGGCAATTCTGTTTTTGCTTTGTCATTATGGTTAACCGCATCCGTAATTCGTGCAAAGCGTCTTGGGGCGTAGGAATAAGGTGGATAAAAAGTGACACTCTTTAGGGCTAACAATTAATTTAAAAACATATTTACCTTATCTTATTTACAAAATATATATATCCTTACATATTTAGCTTTAGAGGCCCCATGCCTTTAGTTTCACACTGTTTTGTTTTTTTATTGCTTCAACAATAACGTGTGCATAAAATACATTATTAATAGCTTTTCATTTACTGTTACAGTTACGCATCCTATGTTACGAATTCAGCACTGACTTCCACGAAGTGAATAAATTCTTGCTTGTTGATTGGAATGGGATTGCTCTGGTTTTGCTGTGCCACACGGTTCACATGAATAATTAATCAGATAGCAAACTTAACAGAATGGCTTAGACACGCATTTCGCACATAACCCACAATAGCGGTGACATCGAGAGAGCACATTAGTTAAAACACAAGCTCTGAAAATCACCACATGACAAATAACTAAAAGTGACAGCAAATATAACAACAGCGTAAATAAAAGCAGCAAACTGTGAAACGATAATAGTAACACAGTAATCTGCATAATTTATTCCTTCTACACCATGCTCAGTGCTCACATTCAACAGAAATGAAGGAAAAATAGAAATGCTTACGTTGTGGTTATTTTAGGTTTTTTTGTTCTTGTTTTAATGGTATTTTAATGGCACTTTCGCATGGAAGAAGCACAGCCTGTCAAAGGTTAAGATTTTTCTCTGGATATGGATAATATGGAGGGAACAAATAAGGCACTAAGAAGTCACACAGAGCTTAAAACACAAGCAGTTAATTTGCAATCTAACCTTTCTACAATGTTCTGCTCTTTAGTAGATCTTTGTAAATAATTCATACTATTTTTCCTTTTCTATACCATATTTAATGCGTTTTCGTGGACTTTTCATTGTGACCTTTATTCTCTTTTGTTTAACATTGAATCTGTTGCGCTAAAAAAACTTCTATACACATCATGAAACACCCTATAAACAGTCCAGCCTAACAATTATAGAAAACATTCGCTTTACCACCAAAAGGGACATTGAAGATCTCTAGGCCTGTAGAGCTGCTGATAAAAGTCCAGGCTTGCTGTGTTGTGTGTTTATATATTTGGAGTTTGGCCACAACACATGCGGTGTGGGGAAGCAGTGAGCCATGGGATTCTTATTATGTGTGACTTATTGTTGGCCTCTTTGTCTCTGGTGGTATTCAGCTTCAGGATTGTGTTCCTAGCTGTGTTGCTGCATTACTGTTATTTAATCTTCTGTAATGAATTTAAAATAATATGTAAATAGATACACTCCTGGATCTAGTCTTTGATGGTAATTGCTTAGTTATTTCTTGAATATGCAATGTGCTACTCTTGCAAACCTTCCGGCTAATGTTCTTTATCCAAATTGCCCCCAAGCAGGGACCACTGTAGCACAAACACTCTATCCCGGGTTTTTTCGGTTCTGATTGTTGCAGATTGTCTCTTGGCAGGGTTTTGTGTTCCCACTGATATTTCCTTCCATTTGCCCTCATTAAGGTGTCAGCACCCCGAGTCCTTCACCATCTGCTGGAGCTAGACTCAAAGGCCCAAGGTGGACGACAGCCACAGTCCCTTCTGAGGTCAGAAAACCATCACCTTCTGTTTGGACATGCCCTCAGACACAGCACTGAAATATGAGCCTTGAGAGAAATTAACATGAGTGCAACTTCTTGGTTTTTAACTTCAGTGTGCTTACCCTTTTGTTACATCCTGCTACATTTTGTGCTCTTTAAAGGTAAGGGCTCATTTGAAAGCAGAGACTATTTATTTTGGTACTCATTAACAAGAAGTGTGGCGCTGCATAGGTCCAAAAAGCTGAACCTATTTTTGCTGTGCATAGTGTACTGAACTCAGGAGAAGAAAATGCTCTATAAATATTTATTAACACAATGTAAATTAAGCTTACAATGAAGCAACAGAAAATACTGCAGTGGAAAACTCATTCATGTTCTGAAAGCAAACACCAGCCTAAAGTTCAACATGCTTACAAGCAAAAATTAACATTGATAAAAATAAAAAATGATTCTTGAGCACCAAATCAGCATATTAGAATGATTTCTGAAGGATCGTGTGACAATGAATCTGGCAGTGATGATGATGAAAATTCAGCTTTACCATCACAGGAATAAATTACATATTAAAATCTCACAAAATAGGAAACATTTATTTAAATGTAAGTAATAATGTTATTTACAATAATGTTTTTTTTTTGTACTGTCTTTTATATATACAGTTGAGGTCAAAAGTTTACACAAAATGTAATCAAAAGTTTCAGAAACATTAATTATTTTACCAGAATAAGAGGGATCATACAAAAGGCATGTTATTGTTTATTTAGTACTGACCTGAGAAAGATATTTCACATCAGAGATTTTTACATATAGTCCACAAGAAAAAATAATAGTTAATTTATAACAATGACCCTGTTCAAAAGTTTACATTTGCTTGATTCTTAATACTGTGTTGTTACCTGAATGATCCGCCGTTGTTGTTTTTTTGTTTGGTGATAGTTGTTCATGAGTCCCTTGTTTGTCCTGAACAGTTAAACTGCATGCTGTTCTTCAGAAAAAAAATTCAGGTCCCACAAAGTTTAGCATTTTTGTGTATTCGAACCATTTCCAACAATGATTATGATTATTTAAATCCATCAGGACAACTGAGGGACTCATATGCAACTATTACAGGTTCAAACGCTCACTGATGCTCCAAAAAACCCCCACAATGCATTAAAAGCCAAGGGGTGAATACTTTTTGAATTTGAAGTTCAGGTTAAATTTGACTTATTTTGTCTTCTGGGAAACATGTAAGTATCTTCTGTAGCCTCCGAAGGGCAGTACTAAATGAAAAAAATATGATATTTCGTCAAAATAGAAAAAAAATGTACACATCTTCATTCTGTTCAAATGTTTTCATCCCCCTGCTCCTAATGCATGGTTTTTCCTTCTGAAGCATCACTGAGCGTTTGAACCTTCTGTAATAGTTGCATATGAGTCCCTCAGTTGCCCTCAGTGTGAAAAGATGGATCTCAAAATCATTCAGTCATTGTTGGAAAGGGTTCAAATGCACAAAAATGCTGGAAAACCAAAGAATTTGTGGGACCTGAAGGATTTTTCTGCAGAGCAGCGGGCAGTTTAACTGTTCAGGACAAACAAGGGACTCATGAACAACTATCACTAAACAAAAAACACAGCTGTGGATCATTCAGGTAACAACACAGTATTATTAATTAAGGGGATGTAAACTTTTGAACCGGTCATTTTTATTTTTATTTCAAATTTTTTATTCACTTGTGGATGTATATGTAAACGTCTTTGATGTGAAATATGTTATTCAGGTCAGTAATAAATAAACAATAAAATGCATTTGTATGATCCCTCTTATTTTGGTTTAAATAAAAAAAAAACATTTTTAATGATTCTGAAAGGGGGACGCAAACTTGTAACCTTAACTGTATGGTGTTTAAGAATGTTATTATATGAAGTATTCAATACAGTAACCTGGATACTGATTTTCTATACAGGGCTGTTTAGTTACGCAGTAGAAGCGCTGTCAGTGTGAAAGCACAATGTGAGCCTGCTGTTATAGTTATGCTGTTGCTTCGATTATGCACTGCTTGAGCATGTGGCGTGAAACAAGCCTGAAGACTGCTTGTACCGGAAGCATTTCTCTTGCTGTTCTAGCTGTATTTGTATGTGTCCACTCCAGTTTTTTCAGCGCATAGTTAGTGTCAGCTCATAGTATGACAGACTAACCATGAAAAATCCCTCAGTGTCCTATTAATATTGACTATGAGCTGGATGTTTGTTTGTTGGGCATAGAACAGTGTGGCATCTCAGCCAACTCATGTGCAGGAGAGCTCCACACACAATGTCCAGAATGGAAAGAGAGGCATGTGGGAATAATGCAAGCAGTAACACATTTCAGATTTCTCTGAAAGATTGTTATGCATTTTTTAAAAGTATTTTTTAGACTCCCAGGGGTCTGTCTAAAAGAGCCAGAAAAAAATGTGAATTGTGAAGAAACTTCTCACCAAATATAATGGGCAACTGATATAGAGCCAAAGCAACAACAATGCTCAATAAAATTACTGTATTATGCATAAATGCATAAAGTCTTTTCAGTTTCCAGTTTGATTCTTTTAATGTTGCTTTTGAGCTTGTGGGTAAGTTGACCCACCTCCTGTATCTTGGCAACTGTACCAGGTACCATGTATTTTCGAATCACCCATAATTTCTGCCAGACCGTGTAATTTTACTTTAAAACTGTTTTTGGCTTGCAAAAGTAAAATTACATCAAAGCAAATTTATGCAAAAATATTTATGATGCATATACAATTGAGGTCAAAAGTTTACATACATCTGCAAAATGTTAATTATTTTACTAAAATAAGAGGAATCATACAAAATGCATGTTATTTTTTTATTTAGTACTGACCTGAATAAGATATTTCACATGAAAAATGTCAACATATAGTCCACAAGAGAAAATAATAGTTGAATTTATAAAAATGACCCTGTACATATACATGACTCTTGATGCTGTGTTGTGACTTGAATGATCGACAGCCGTTTTTTGTTTGCTTTGTTTTGTTTTTTTGTTTAATAATAGTTGTTCATGAGTCCCTTGTTTGTCCTGAATAGTAAAACTGCCTCCTGTTCTTCAGAAAAATCCTTCAGGACCCACAAATTTTTTGGTTTTTTAGCATTTTTGTGTATTTGAGCCTTTCCCAACAATGACTGTATGATCCTGATCTATTGACACTGAGGACAACTGAGGAACTCATATGCAACTATTACAGAAGGTTCAAATGCTCACTGATGCTTCAGAAGGAAACACAATGCATTAAGTATCTTCTGTAGCTTCTGAAGGGCAGTACTAAATGAATAAAAAATAAGATATTTATGCAAAATGTACTCATTTTTATTCT
>JAHKKF010525149.1:5041-24346 GCA_019740295.1 Labeo calbasu | reverse complement strand
CGGCAGAGCATGTACTTTCTTTCCGGCAACCCGACAAAAATAAAAGCTTGCTGGTTTTAGGTTTGAAAATGTTGAATAATCATATTGGCAGCGCTAAAACCAGCAGCGCATATAATTGCCGGAAACCCGCCAAAGTAAAAGCTTGCTGATTTTGGGTTTGAAAATGTTGACAATTCATATCGGCAGGACAAAAACCGTCAGAGTATATATTTACGTTCTGCCAACCTTATCAAAATAAAAGCTTGCTGATTTTAGGTTTAAAAATGTTGAAAATTCATATTGGCAGCGTTAAAACTGGTAGTGCATATACTTAATTGTCGGCAACCCACCAAAGTAAAAGCTTGCTGATTTTAGGTTTGAAAATGTTGAAAATTAATATCGGCAGTGCTAAAACCAGCAGAGCATATACTTACTTGCCGGCAACACGCCAAAATAAAAGCTTGCTGATTTTAGGTTTGAAAATGTTGAAAATTCATATCGGCAGCACTAAAACCAACAGAGCATATACTTACTTGCCAGTATCCCACCAAAATAAAAGCTTGCTAATTTTAGGTTTGAAAATGTTGAAAATTCATATTAAAAAATGAAAATAAATAAATAAATGAAAATGTAAATCAGTTTTTTTTATTATTTTATTTTTTGCATTTTTTTTGTGATAGGACAGTTGAGATATGACATGAAGCAAGTGGGAGAGAGCAAGGGGGACAGGATTGGGAAAGGTCCACGACCCCCGACACACAACTGCGCCATATGTCGGCACACTGCCCACAAGGCTATCGGCGCCGACAGCACCATATTTTTGAAGTGTATAAAAATAATTGTATTTTTATTTAGTTCTCTTTTTTTAGTATTATCACACTTTATTTTGTTTATTATTTTATTTCACAAATAAACTAAATCAAGTGCAATAATACTATTATTATTACTGTAATTATTATAATACTATTATTAATTATTTTATTTTTTATAGTTATATTTAATGGGTCACACTATATGCAGTGTGAGCACCAAACTAAATCTCTAGGTGCTCTCTTGAGAACAAGACTAAAAAACCTATGTGCCACCGTACATGCATTTTTGCAAACCATTGTACAAATTGTATGCATTATTTGCATATAACTGTACAAATTTTTTTGCATGTATATGCATGTACAACGTACAGTACAAATGTACTTATTTTTCGCATCAATACTTACACTTTTTGTACAATTTCACTATTTTTTGAATGTAACTGTCCATTCAGTTTCTGTGAACAAATGTTTGTGCATTGTTTGCATATAAATGTACAAAAACCTTGAATATAATTGTGTACAATTTCGCATACATTTGTGCATACTAGTTAAATGTTATTGTACATACAACATGTGCATGCAGCCGTATTGTATGTACATTTTTTGTACATACAATACAATTTGTGTGCAACTGTTTGTGCATTTTTCATACATTTTGTGTACATTTTGTGTACAATTGTACATACATTTTTTGCATACATTTATTTTACTTCAGTGAACTTTTTTAAACATAAACATGATAGTATTTCCGACTGATCACAAGTCATTTGTCAAAAGCCACAGGCTCAAAAATCCACTTCACCCCTTGTTCACTCAGGTACAGATTCGGCCAGCACTGAGCCGCCCCTCGCTCTATAAGAACACTTGCAGAAGTCCAAAATCATGTCTTTCCCCTTTCTACTACCTTCAGATGAGCTCCACAATGAATGAAAAGGCAGATCTATCTGTAACACTCCTCGTTTAAATATTCTCCCTTCTGCCTGTCCCCCCACTCCCCCCCCCACCTCTCTCTCTCTCTGGTCTGCTTTATTTTATTCCTGGGTGCAAGCTGAATTTAATAAATATATGCAAATGTGTGCGGCGGAACATGACGAGTTTAAATCAGTCTGCGCTGCTCTTTGAGCGCTGGTGAGATTGAGGCTGAGAGCTGACCCCGGGTTAATCATTTTTCACTTCCCTATCGCATTCAATTCTGCTGCTGCCAGTGTACGTGTGTGTGCGCGTGCTCGGGCGTACGCATGTGTCTAGGTGTGGGACTAAGTGAGCGAGTGCATCCCTGCATGTGTTTGTGTGTGTATTATTAATACAGAGGGAGGTAAGTCATGTTCATGTTTTTTGAACAGATCAATGAAGATAAAGTCTTTCATTTATCTTATCACAGATGAATCTTAAACAGTAAATAAGGATTTTTAGTAAGAGAAAATATTCTTCCTCACACATATTTACTCAGCACTAAAACAGTCACCTCATGACCTGTTGTTCTCGCCTCTCTTTCTCTATTCGTCACTCTATTTTCCTCATCCTCTGAAAAGCACAAACTTAAAAATGCAAAGCTTCTGGTTTTAAGTACATCTTCAGCCGCCTTCTTTTATTTCTATTTTATACCCCTCTAAGTTCTCACCATTTCTTTCAAGCATTTGCAAGCATTTTTCAAATTTTCTCCCTTTTCTGCTTTCATGCTGTTATTCTGCTGCAATTTTGGCAGATATGCTACAAATATTTTCCTACAACTGCTAAAAGAGATCAACCTTGCATTATTCCACAAATTCATATATTTATTTATCCTATTCAGATATGTACTATTGGTACTCATGAATAAAACACACAATGGAGTTCAAAAGTCTGAGACCACATTGAAAATCTGTAATTTAAACCAGAAAATAGGATTTTTAATAAATAGGATTTTTCAAAAAAGCAAATTTGTGACACTGTTCATGTGAACCTTTTGTTCAGAAGTTCAAGATTAAAGATCATAATATAATCATTGGGTTTTACACGAATTTGTGTAAGTTTGAATGTTGTTGCCTTTAAAACTAAATGAGGGCAAACCAAATATTCAGATGTAACAAATTTATTTTTCAACTCAAATTTTCCACCCAAATTATATGCTTATAAGACTTCAGTTCAAATGTTTGAAGTAAGTCATTTGTTTAAGGTTTTCACAAAAAATATCAAGCAGCACAACCATTTTCATAATAGGAAATAAATAGTTATTTGAGCACCAAATCGGCATATTAAAACGATTTCTAAAGAATCATGTGACACTGAAGACTGGAGTAATTGCTGCTGAAAATTCAGCTTTGCAATCACATAAATAAATTAGATTTAAAAAATGATCAAATAGAAAACAGTCATTTTAATCTGCAATAATATTTCACAATAATACAGTTTTTACTATATTTGTAATCAAATAAATGCAGACCCTGTGAGTCTCTTAAGAAAAACATTAAAGGAGAAGTCCACTTCCAGAACAAATATTGACAGATAATGTACTCGCCCCTTGTCATCCAAGATGCTCATATCTTTTTTAATTCAGTCGTAAAGAAATTATGTTTTTGAGGGAAACATTTCAGGATTTTTCTCCATATAATGGACTGATATGGTATCCCGAGTTTGAGCTTCCACAATGCAGTTTAAATGCGGCTTCAAACGATCCAAAATGTGGTTGTAAATGATCCCAGCCGAGGAAGAAGGGTCTTATCTAGCGAAACAATCGGTTATTTTTTATGAAAATAATACAGTTTATATACATTTTAATGTCAAACGCTAATCTTGTCTCACTCTGCATGAACTGTTTTTTTCCGGTTCATGATAGTTAGGGTATGTCGAAAAACTCCCATCTCATGTTCTCCCTCAACTTCAAAATCGTCTTATATCGCTGTTTTACCTTTTTTGTTAAGGGTGTTTGATCTTCTTTGCATGTTCATTTAGCAAAGACTGGGTCGGTACTTCTGCAGCGATGTAGGATGATTTTTAAATGATTTTTGAAGTTGAGGGAGAAAATACGATCATACCCTAACTGTCTTGAGGCAGAATACACAGAGTTCAGGGAGAGAAAAACAAGATGAGCATTTGAGATTAAAAAGTATTTGAATTGTATTTTTTTGAATGAAAATAACCGATCATTTCGCTAGATAAGACCCTTCTTTCTCAGCTGGTATTGTTTATAACTGCATTTGGGATCGTTTGAAGCCGCATTTAAACTGGAAGTTTGGAAGTTCAAAATCGGGACACCATATCAGTCCATTATATGAAGAAAAATCCTGATATGTTTAACTCAAAAAACATAATTTCTTCACGACTGAATCAAGAAAAACATGAGCATCTTGGATGACAAGTGGAAGTGGACTTCTCCTTTAAGAAACTTACCAAATGCCAAATACCAAACGTTTACTAAATTAGAAAAATGCTAGTGGTCTCTGACTTTTGGATAACATACTGATCTCACACGCTATATAGTCGGCTACACAAAAGTAAAGAGTGGCTCACATCCTTACCTCAAAAATGCCTATGCCTATGCATGCTAACAAAGAGTTTATGGACCACTGGAGAGGTCAAAGTTCAGATCTGTACTGCTATGTTTGATCCACTGCAGCTCCATCTACAGGAAGAAAAAGGCAGAAAATGAGCTGACACAGGTGCAAGGAAAAACCTCCAACCTTGATTCTCACGGAAGATCATCTTTCATTTTAATGTTGCAATGCGCCATAAAATATACAAGAAGTGAACCTTGAAAATGTGCATTTGCATGTTCACTCTCTTACAGTATGTTTTCCACACTCACGCAGACCTTTGGGATAGCACACCCCCTCATCCTGTCATCAGACATGTCTGTGCCCGCCTAACTGATCTAAGTTCTAATCAAACATCATTTAGTCTGCATCTCACCCCGTCCCCGCGGGAACAACCACCCCAGTGACGGTCGCCAGGCAACCACCCTCTCATTTCTGAAGTGTCAGTTTGCATTATTGTCTTCACGCTCTCTAGTGATACCTAGAGTCTTGCATACTCACACACACTTCTACATGGACACACACATGTACCTACAGTCACGTACTCGAATGTGCTTAACATTTTCGTGAAAGAACCTGCAAATATTTTGTTGTCAGAATTCATATAGCTTAAATTCATTATACACATAGACATCCATAAGCATTCACTGTACTGTTGTCAGAAAGTGCTGTCAAAATTTGTGGCACAAACAGACCCTTGAAAACCATTTGTGTTCACCTGCCAAAGTAAATATTTGGCACTGATCTGCTATAGATTGTACAGCGTGAAGACCAAACAGAGAGAGGAGAATTCACAAACACAGAGAATAATGTATATGAAACACACATGCATACAAATATGCTGAGTATGTATATCTGAAATAATCACATGCCACTCAACACAATCCACACAAACTGTATTTGTAGATCTTAAAAGTGTAAAATGACAGATGAAGATAGTCATCTCACTGATGGCGACATCACTCACATACATATATATAAAGAGTGAGAGAGTCAGAAAGATAAATTTGTGCAACATCTAAAGCTGAAGTATGTAATTTTCACACCTTTACTGTAATTTAGTGTCAGTTTAATGTACCTTTATACTATTTTTTTATATTATAAATACAATTTTATTTTTAGGTTTGTATATTAAAAATATAAAAATAAAATGTATTTATTTTATTAAAAATAAAATGTAGTATATTTTAAATATTATTTTTATTTTTGATTCAAATTTTAATGCTCATTGAGGCTACATTTATTTGATCACGAATCCAGTAAAACAATAATTTTGTGAAATATTCGATTACATTCTAAAATATATTAAACTAGAAATAATTTCTTTTAAATTGTAATTGTAAAAAAATAACATTTCTATTTTAATGTATTTTAAAATATAATTTATTCCTGTAATGGCAAAGCTGAATTTGGAAAGTGGAAACCATGAAAACAAACTTCAAAAGCAAACTTTTAAACAGCATTGTATATTACAGTGTATAACAAATTGAGTGAAAAGATAAGTTGAAAAATTATATGAATTTCTTATTTCTAAATATTTGGTTTGTCCTACAGTTTTCTGTACCATTATACTATATATTCATATTTTTAATTTGATTCTTTTGTTATATATTTTCAGTTGGCATGCTAATTTTAGTAAAGTAATTTTATGTGCTTTTTTATTAGTTCTTTATATTCTATATAGCTTTATTTATCTTTCAGTTTAGCGTATTCAGTTTACATTTACTATTTATATTTGATTTCAAATTACTAAAAATTATTTGGTAACACTTTACTTAAAGCCTTTATGTATAATGCATTATAAAAGGTTATTAAAGGATATAATGCATGTGATTGTCATAAATAATTACAATCAAATTTAAAATGCATAGTGTAAAAATGAACTGATAAGTTACAATGTATTGTGGTTACAGTGTAACTGTGGTTACAGTTATTCATGTGATTGTATAGTTCATTATAAGGTGCATAACAAGGCATTAATAAATTAAAACTACTTACAATGCATAATACCTAAAGGCTTTAAAGTGGTCATCGGATGCCCATTTTCCACAAATTGATATAATTCGTTAGGGTCTTAATGAGAAGTCTATAACATACTTTGGTTAAAATTTCTCGGTGATAGCGTAAAAAAAACACATTTTTTTTGCATTTGCCTTTAAATGATTTGCCTCTCTTTTGTGGGGTGATGAGCCGTACTGTTTACTTTAGCCGCATTTAGCCACGAAACTTGCTAACTAGCACATTATTAGGAAAGGTGATTTGCAAAGATGCATAAAAAACCCTTATACTCACTTCTGCTGCAGGTGAAGCTGGATCACAAATGATTCACGTGAACATAGACGCAGTTATGTAGATTGCCTGGCACATTTCCTTCAAAAACGAAAACAACGTCAATCTTCTGCATCTTCAGCGGCTTAGATGTCAGGAGTAAATGATGACTGCTATGTTCATTATTACATCCAACAACAGAATACGATTCGATTAGGCGCCATTTCTGTCGAAACAATGGCGGTTGGACTGTTACAGCTCACTCAGCTCACTCAGGGTGGGTCTAAGCTAAGTCAGCTGTGTCAATCAACTATCGTGGAAGCGTTGTTGGTTGGTGTGACGTCACACAGACAAGATGCTGAGAATGGCTTGATTTGAAAAAGGGGAAATTACTTATAAAAATGTTAAAAATTCCACTGGGTGGATTTTTGTCATTATGTGGTGGTTGTGTACACACACTGCCAACACACATTTATGTTCAAACAACATGTAAAAGTGAGTTTTGCATCCAACGATCTCTTTAAGTAAAATGTTACCATTTATTTTTACTTTTCTTTTTAAGTTTTAAACTTAGTTAACATAACAAAACTGCAACTTCACAAAGCAGAAGTGCGTAACCAATGGTTTAAATCAGTAATCAATAACTAACCAAGCAACACCCAGCAACACAATAGCATTTTGTTGCATATTTTCCATCACCAATCAGCAGTCAAAATGTAGTTTATTTAGTTTTTTCACATTCCTGGTAAAGAATTTAGAGTTTGAATATATCCTGCATGCTGTGGAAAAGCATTGCTTGTGAAAATGTGTGCAATATGGGAGAAACATCTCACTTTTCCCATCATCTCTCTCTTGCTGTCTTTGCCTCCAACCATAAAATATTGCTCCGTCTATTGCTAAAAGTTTATTTCAGAAGTACATGTCATTTCTGCCTGGATTCGTAACTTCCTTTAGCTGTCACTTTTTCTTTTTTGCTCTCCACCTACTCCCTCGACTTTTTCTGTAGAGGCACGTTAACTAATACCAGACTGACGAGAGCTTGTCCTTGTAACGCCTACAGCACTAGTTTATGCAGGAAAATACAGATCTAGAATAAACCTTACAATAGAACTATGAAAATAATAATAACAAACAGCAAAAAACAACACCCACATTCTTCTTAGGTGTGATGTGAGAAGGCTACTGACAAATAAGATAAATCTATAATGACACATCGTCTCTGCTAGCTTTAACAGTTAACGGAGCAGCCGTCTCATAATATCAATACCACAATGTGAGGAGACTCGCGTCTGCAAGGGTGACAAAATTCGCTGTGAATTGTTCACTAGGTTTCGAGAGAACATTCCTACTTTGTAACACGTGGCCTCCACACACCTCTAAAGTGTTGACAGATGATACAATCTGTTTATTCTGTGTACATTGCGTATACTTTTATGTTCATGTAAGTGTATTTTTGTGGTTTCTGAATGTGTGTGTGTTTTTTTGTGCGTGTGTGAATCCGGTGCCAGTTAGGAGAGAGGAGTGAGCTGAATGCATTAGCACCGAGCGAGCAAGGCTGCGAATATTGTCATAGTAAATATGATTCATAAAGAATGTGGTGGCTTAACAGCCCAGCGCTAGGTGGGAACACGTCAAAGAGGCTCACCCAATTACCGCACTCTTAGAGCGAGGCAGCTGTTCATTTTTTAGGACTCTGGAAATGTGTTAGATGTACCACTTAATTTCCTGGCTGTCGAATTCAAACCCTGGGATATCATGTTCCTTTTTGAGCTTGTTTGTTGCATAATTTTCTTTTCTCTCGGCAAGTCAAATATTCAGATGCGCACAACCTAAAATGACCCTGTTTGGGATGTAGAGATAATTTAAAGACCTGTCAGTGCAAAGGAGCCCCTCTGTTAAAAGGGGAAAGGAACAAATAAAGAAAGGATAATGAAAGGAAAGGTGTGATTTGTCAGTCTATGAAGAATATATTCTCAGACACAATGGGCTGTTTTGTAGTTAAAACAAATTGAAACTAACCTCTCCAAGTTTATGGCATGGTAAGCCCAAAAAGCTTATAAATATAAATAAAATTACTTATTTCTAGTTTGTAATAAAGTTTTGTCAAAGCGCAGCTATAACATCAAAATACACTACAATATGTGACCCTGGATCACATCAAAACCGTAAGTCATAAGTTGCACGGGTATATTTGTACAGTTGAAGTCAAAAATGTACACCCCCTTTTCAGAATAATTAAAAATGTTAGTTATTTTACCAAAATAAGAGGGATTATACAAAATGCTTGTTATTATTTAGTATTGACCTGAATAAGATATTTCACATAAAAGATGTTTACGTATAGTCCACAAGAGAAAATAACAGCTGAATTTATAAAAATGACCCAGTTCAAAAGTTTACATACACTTGAGTCTTAATACTGTGTTGTTACCTGAATGATCCACAGCTGTGTTTTTTTTTCTTTAGTGATAGTTGTTCATGAGTCCCTTTTTGTCCTGAACAGTTAAACTACCTGCTGTTCATCAGAAAAATCCTTCAGGTTCCACAAATTCTTTGGTTTTCTAACATTATTGTGTATTTGAACCCTTTCCAACAAGGACTGTATGATTTTGAAATCCAATTTTTTACACTGAGGACAACTGAGGACCCATATGCAACTATTATAGAAGGTTAAAATGCTCACTGATGCTTTTTATGCTGGGGGATAAAATCTTTGAAGATCAGGTTAAATTGAACTTCTTTGGTCTTCTGGGAAACATGTAACTATCTTCTGTAGCTTCTGAAGGGCAGTACTAAATGAAAAAAACATGCAAAATAGGCAAAATTAAATGTACACATCTCCATTCTGTTCAAAAGTTTTCTTAATGCTCTTAATGCATGTTTTTTTGCTTTTTGGAGCATCAGTGAGCATCTGAACCTACTGTAATAGTTGCATATGAGTCTCTCAGTTGTCCTTAGCGTGAAAAGATGGATCTCAAAATCATACAGTCATTGTTGAAAAGGGTTCAAATGCACAGAAATGCTGGAAAAACAAAGAATTTGTGGGACCTGAAGGATTTTTCTGAAGTACAGCAGGCAGTTTAACTGATCAGGACAAACAAGGGACTCATGAACAACTATCACTAAACAAAAAAAAACACAGCTGTGGATCATTCAGGTAACAACACAGTATTAAGAATCAAGGGGATGTAAACTTTTGAACCGGGCCATTTTTATAAATTCAACTATTATTTTCTCTTGTAAACATAAGAAATATTTTATTCAGGTCAGTACTAAATAAACAATATCATAGATTTTTATGATCCCTCTTATTTTGGTAAAATAAGTTTTAATAATTCTGAAAGGGGGATGTAAACCTTTGACCTCAACTTTAGCAATAGCCAACAATTCATTGCATATGCATAGCTAAAACACCTGTTAAAAATCAATGCAGGAATTCCCTCATATTAACAGTACATTGGGCTGACTTTCTTAGATCAACTATTTTTGATTAACTACCATAAATTCAACTGAAAAATGAACTAATCATAGCAACATCACACTTTTAAAGCATACTAAATTGTTTTACAAGATAACACAACAAGTATACTGTTCAAAATGTATAGCTTTCCGGTTGTCAGACATTAGCGGAACATATTTACAGTTAATTATAAACTTTCTTTTAAGCTTTAGGGGGAACTGCCTTAATACATCCAATAAAAATCACCTTGACAGCAGTTACTTGTAAGTAATTGAAAAAAATGCCAAAGAAAAGTCAATTCAGAAGCAAGGTCTAGCATAGGATGGCACTTAGTATAACATTTTGCATCTAATGCAAAGAAATTCATAAATTTCTATGTGTGGCGTCTAAGTGTCGTTTTTGGGAACCACTGTTTTTAAAGTAATTTTAAGTGACGTTAATAGTTCAAGGCAAAATGTGACACACTGAATAGCTAATTTGTTAACCACCAGTTTGGACGTGTGCTATTCTGACTTTATTTGCATTACCATGAGGATGCTACTCATTAAATACCACCTATTAGTCTAGCTGTCTACACACCAGTTTGTATAGAGTTGCGTTAAGATATATTAAGTTGCAAACAAACGCACACACATACACACGTAGGCTGACACAAGAGGGACATGTGCAGATGGCATGCAGGGTGTATTGAGAGGGTACAGAAGGTGCAAACATATGGTGTGTGACAGAGCAAAGTCACCGAAACCTCCAGCTTTAAAAGAGGTTGGATGCCCGGCGCTGCACTTTGATGCCAGGTGAAGCTGCTCTTTTGTATTGGGCCAAGTTCACTTTGGCTGATTCACTGGTAATGAGTACAGAGTGCAGTTTGGCTTGTCCTGGGATCAGTGGGAATCAAAGTTCTGTTTAGCGTCCGGCTCAGCAAACAACTAATTCCAGGCTGAAAATGCAATACCGCATCTTATGACATGACTCTCTTGAATGCTTGTATATGATTGGTCAGTCATGTTTGGAGTTATGTATTCAGCCAGTTATAATCGCAAAATAAACCTTAAGAGGTAGCAACTTCATACATCCTGAAGTGGGTTTCTCTTCCTATTTTAGGTTCTCTTTAAATTTCACACCAAGCTCCTTCATTGTCCACAACAATATTTAAAGACTCATCACTCTTATTTCTGTAAATTTCAGCATTTCAGATTTTTTTATGTAGTAATCCACTCTTTTTAACCTATGAATTTGCATGACGTTCACAATAAAATCTGTTAAACAAAAAATTGTGCATGTGTGTTAAGTATTCCAAAGAGCCACATAAAAAGTATGTATAATCATTTGTAAACTGTATAATTAACCATTGCTCCAGGCAACCAAATCCCTGATACTATATTGCCAATATATAACACAATATATATTAATATAATTCAATTTCATTTTAATATTGAATGAGAATGATGGCACAAAATCTAAACTAATTTACATAATATTTACTCAAAATTCACACACACACAAAAAACTGAAAACAAAAAATGTGTATTGTCTATTGATCAGTGCTATTTTAGTATAACTGATATAGCTTTTTCAATATTTTTAATTGTATTTAATTTTTACATTTCCTGTGTTCGTTTCAATTTTAGTTGAGTGTTTTTGTAATTTTTCTTTTTTTCTTTTTTTCTTTTTTAAATATGTGTTTTTGTTCTGAGTTTTACTTATTTTTGGTTATTTTAATGTTTAATGTAAAGTACTAGAAAATGACAATACCGGTTTGGCAACTAGCTAAAATAAAATATATTTTTTTAATATTTAATTTTATTTCAGTTAATATTTTAATTTTAATATTAAATTTAATATTAAATTTAAATTTAATTTTAATATTTTAAGTAATTAAAATTTTAATGGTTTAAGCTTTAGTTCATTTTACACTTTACACTAAGGTTCGTTAATTAACATTAGTTAATATGAACTAAGAAAGAACGATACTTTTACAGCATATATTAATCTTGGTTAATGTTAATTTCAGCATTTACTAATGCATTATTAAAATCACAAGTTGTGTTTGTTAACATTAGTTAATGCACTGTGAACTAGCATGAACAATCAATAAATAACTGTATTTTTATATTAACAAAGATAAATAAATAGTGTAATAAATGTAGTTCATTGTTTTTTTCATGTTAGTTAATACATTAACTAATGTTAACAAATGACTCCTTATTGTAAAGTGTTACCAATTTTTAGTTAACAAATTCATAAATAAACCTGCTATAGAAAAAACTGTACATTTTTGCTGCTTTTGCTTTTTTTGTACATTTTTTAAACAAAGAAGGGCAATAAAGTGTCAATAATTTTGTTTTCTATTTTTAGTTTCTAATTTGTTGGGTGCACGCTCTGTCAAAATATAACTATTTTAAGCAGCTAAAGACATAAGCACATAAACAAAAACAAACCAAAGCAACATAATCAAGTCACAATAGTCCCTGGATAGCCATCTCAACACCCATTTACACACTAGTCCATAACAGAGCTGACAAAACATCCACATCTATTGTGAACAGGCAGTTAAAGGACCCCTCTGCAACCCCCCTTTCACTCGTCAGGGCCCGTCCCAGCCCAAAAGGTTAATATTTGAAGGTGGATGGCCATAAATATGGAGAGAAGGACTTTTAATTAAATAAGCACTTCTTAAATGCTCTCTGGGGCAGCACTGCTTTTGTTTAAAGATGATTGATTGACTGCTATCTCTCTAGGCTAAGTCATTTGTTTCCCCTCTCCTTCCCTCCTCCCTCCTCTCCTTTTCTCTCTCTATCGCTCCATGTCCGATACCTCTCCATCCTACTCTCTCACTCTCATTCAGTCATTTACGAGGCCAATATTTCTCCTCACCCATGACACAGTAATGAGCTCATTCTGCGCCCGGCGGCCACGCCCCATCCCTTTTCCCAGGGGGCCGTGGGGCAGGGTGCCCCGTTAAACATGAACTCAATCTAACACCCCTGGCAGTGCCGAGTTATTTATTTTTCAGGAGGCCATAGAGCGGTCAAACGAAGCATTATGATGTTATTGCCCACCACAGACCTGATAAACAGGGTAAACAGACTCCAAGCCACTGTCACATTCTCTCGCCTATCTCTCAAACACACATTGAACATTATGTAGGAATGGCTTTATATATAACAATTTAATCAGAAATATTGGACACTATAACGGGTGACCCAGACCATCAGAATCACCACTGCAATTCTTTATTATTCCGTCTCTGTTTAGTCAGTTTTTTTTCATTTATTTCACCTCCCTTTCCTTTGTCATTCTCCTGTTGCTCAGACTTAGGGATTAGAGTTTATTAAAACCATATTAGGAGAATATTGGCCACGTTATCACTGATAATAACTGTTACTGTTCACACAGACATGACCTGTGATTTGTGAACGGAACCGCACAGAGCTAGTTGTCTATTTTAACTAGTTGTCTGTTGCTTGCTTTCATGTGCTGTTTTGTTAACTCACGGAGATGTAAATGAACTGCGTTTCATCCGAAGGTTTTAGATCCAATCGCGGTCTTCCCTGAAGCTGTCCCGTTAGTTAGTGCGGCAAATACTGCACATCAAAAGGAACGCAAATGCCGCTATCTGACGTGTTTACCAACGTCACCGTCACCACTCGCAAGTCTCGTCCGATTATACTGGACGGATGCTTTACATTTCCGGCATTTGGTGTTTCTAGTCAAATTAAAGTATTTTTCCGACCCGCTAATATAATGTGAAATCTATGAAGATGGTTTTAAAAAGCACGTCTCCATAGTTTCAGCACTTACAGTGACTTACTCATCTGTAATAGTTTAATGAGTGGGCAGATGGCAGTGGGTTTAAATACTTAAGTCCATCTTTTTATCCGGTTTTAACATGGACTTATTTGGAGACCGGAATAATAGTATTCAAACATAAGTTGGAATCCATCATGGTGACACTCATAGTCACATTTTCTCACGTATTTCTTTTTCTGTTCCTTTTTCGTCCCTTCATGTTTTCTTACACTGCATAACAGATTCATCCAGATGTAACAAAAGTTTATTGAAACTGACATACATATTAATGTATGATTAATAATAGATACATAAACTGTCATGAATAGATTCACTAGCACACATTCCAATAGAAAATATGTGGTATACCAACTTGCTGACATCGTCACACTTCCTGTCTGTTCCCATTAGTTTGTGGGCCAAATGCTGCACATCAATTTAAGTAAAAAGGAACACAAATGCAGCTATCTGTTAGTTAAGATTTGACGTGTTTATGTACGTCACCGTCACTATGCGAAAAGTCTGGCCAGACTGATCAATGCTTTATATTTCCGGTCTCAAATTAAAGTATTTTGACACGCTAATATAATGCTAAATCTATTTTAAAAAATGGCATTAACATGGTCCAGTATTTTTAACTGCACAAAATAGTTTGTTTTGCGACTTGATATTGCAAATTGGTGTGTCTTACCATATTGTTTTAATGTATTTACCTTAATTATGAGCACAGTGGTTTGTAGTGCAGACAATTTTGCCGTTTACTGCACGTTGTTATTCTTCTCGTTATTTTCGACAATTGTTTCCTCAGTGCATTAGTCAGTACGGTCTGTTGTGTTTAAGAGGAGTGTATCACTGATGATCACCTCACCTACTGTACCTTAAGACCATGAATATGCATCACAGTTTTGTTTCCTTCCTGTTTCCTTTTCCTTTCCCTTTTGCTAACCCTTCCCCTTTACTACCTGCCAACCTCCTCACATTAATCTTTCTTTCTGTGCAGTCTCTCGATCACTTTTCCTCTCCCTTTGCTCCTGTTCCTTCTCCCTCGATCCTTTTTTCCCCTCCTCTGTCTCTTTCTCTCTCTCGCTCTCTCTCTAACATCAGGCCGATAAGGTCTGATGATTTCTAGCTACTCTAGTGCCAGCGACAGGGGACTTCCTGCCGGCTACAGCCCAGGCGCCCGGTGACACACTGCCGGGGATTGTGGGAGCTCTGATTTTTTTTTTTTTTCTTGCTTTTTTTCCATCCTGCTGCCTTCCTATACAGGGTCTTGGTTTCTGTGCTGTATGCTGAGCGTGTCTCTAGAGTGAAAAAAAAAAGGGATCTCGGGAAGTCCTGGGCCGAATCAGAGCACCACGCTTCATCTTCTTCATCTCACATCTCTGCCGCAGAACTACAGCCTCTCTGGGGCTGTAGATCACAGACGAGCTGCCTGCTGCTCCAGTAAGATACAGCTTACTGTTTCGGATTGAATTTATTAGGCCTGTCTGATGCTGTAGGCTTTCTGATCTGATGCAATAGTATGCTTTTTGTGAGAGGACAAACTGTAAGATAGAATGATAAAATGATAGATAACATGATAGAACAATAGAACGACAGATAGAGCGATAGAACGACAGATTGATAGATAGATATAACGATAGATAAAACGATATAACGATAGATAGAACTATAGATAGATAGATGATAGATAGATAGATAGATAGATAGATAGATAGATAGACAGATAGACAGAACTATAGATAGAACGATAGAACGATAGATAGATAGATGGACGATAGAATTATAGATAGAGAGAATTTGACAGATGAAATAATAGACAGATTGATAGATGGATAGCTAGAACAACAAATAGAAGATGGATGGATGATGGATTGATAGAATGATAGAATGGTAGAACGACAGATAGATAGATAGATAAATGAACAGATTATAGATCAACAGATCAAAAGATATATAGATGATCAATAGAACGACAGATAGAGAGAATGAAACATAAAATAATAGATGGATAGAACTATAGATAGCGAGAATGATAGATTAAATGATGGATGGAATGATAGAAGGATAGATAGAACAACAGATTGATATAACTACAGATATAGGATGGATGGATGGATGGATGGATGATAGAAGAATAGATAGAAGAAGGATATATGGATAGAACAATGGAAGATGGATGGATGAATAGAACGATAGAGAATCACAGATGAAATGATAGATGGAATAAGAGATGGATTGATAGATGGATAGCTAGAACAACAGATAGATAGAAATACAGATCGAAGATGGATGAATAGATAGATAGACAGACAGACGGATAGATAGATAGATAGACAGACAGACAGATGGATAGATAGACAGATAGATAGATAGACAGACAGACAGACAGACAGAGGGATAGATAGAGAGAGAGATAGAGAGAGAGAGAGAAGGACAGATTAAATGATAGATGGAAAGATAGAAGATGGATGAATGGATGGATGGATAGAACAATATTTAGAAGATGGAGGGATGATTGGATAGACAGACAGATGATGGATATATAGATGATAGAAGGATGGATGGATGGATGGATAGTTTGAATGACAGAATGCTACAATGACAGAGCAATGGAGACTTCCAGATGGATGGATGAATGGACGGACGGATGGATGGCTGGATGGATGGAACAAGTCAGCACAGCTACAAAGAGAGAAAGGAAACAGGAAGTTGCCAGATTTGTCAGGTGAGCGGCTCAGTCAGCGCTGAGAGAATGACCAGGGCTGAGAGGACACACCTTGATAACATGGAGAAAGACTGATAGAGGAGACTGAATGAGGACACACACACAAGTTAAAAGACAGAGAGAGAGAGAGAGGGAGAGAGAGAGAGAGAGGAGTACCAGTTTGTCAGGTGGGGAGAGAGAAGGATGAAGAGGGAGGAGGGGAGGAGGGGGGGTTAGGGGTGTTTGAGTTTGGGGAGTGGACAGCCGGGCTGGCAGGCAGGCAGGCCCATTAAAAATTCAGCAGTGGGGAACAGGCCGGGGATTCACAGTAATTAGATGACAAAACGGCAGGCTCGCTGGAGATGAGAGAGAGAAGGGTCACACACAATGCCTCCACCGCGGGGTAATTTGTAAGTGTCAATCACTACCAAGCCACGGAACGAGAGAGCGAAAAAGAGGGAGGGAAGACAAGGGAGGGAAAAAGATGCAGCGGAGGGAAAAGGGTGAAAGGAAAGCAAAGAGGAATACAGAGCTGAGGAGAAAAAACAGGAAGCGGATCAGTTTGATTCATGAACAAACCATTCGAATCAGTTTTGCCAACTGAATCTACTGAAGCTTGTTTGAGGTAAAAAAACAATTTATCTCACAATTCTGAGGAAAAAAGTCAGAACGCCAAGATGTTAACATTTTTATTATTATTATCATTATCAATATTTAAAACAGTTGAGTACATTTTTCAGGATTCTTTGATGAATAGAAAGATGCAAAGATCAGCATGTATCTGCTTTTGTAACATTATACACTATACCATTCAAAAGCCTGGAGTCAGTAATATATATATATATGTATGTATGTATATATATATATATATATATATATATATATTTATTTATTTATTTATTTTTTTTTTTTTTTTGGGAAAGACATAAATAAAAAATGAAAAATAAAAATGAATACTTTTATTTAGCAAGGATGCTTTAAATTGATCAAAAGATGATGATAAAGACATTTATACTTTATATTTTTGTTACATAATAATACATAATAATAGTAATAAATGTTTTTGAGCAACAAATCAGAATATTAGAATGATTTCTGAAGGATCATGTGAATGGTGCAAAAAATTCAGCTTGGAAATCACAGGAATAAATTACATTTTAAAACATATTCAAATAGAAAACAGTCTCTTTAAATAGTAAAAAAATATTTCATATTTTTACAGTTTTTGCTGTACTTTGGATCAAATAAATGCAGGCTTGGTGAGCAGAAGAGACTTCTTTAAAAAACATTAAAAATCTTACTGTTTAAAACTTTTGACTTGTACTGTATAAACTCACATTTGTGAGAAAAAAGTAACAATTACCTTTTTTACTTTTATTCTGTGGCTAAAAAACTCAGAAGCCAGAATTGTGAAATGTAAACTTATTGCGAGAATAAAGAAAGAATTCCTATATTTTTTCCTCAGAATTTGCAAGGAAAAAAACAAACTTTAGTAGAATCAGCTAATTACTTAAGATTACATGAGGATAAGGAAATTATGAATATTATTTATACATGGTAAACCATTTAAAATAAATTAATAATAATTATATATAATATTCTATAATTTATATATTAAAACTTACAAATATGATGCACTGAAAAGAAAGCAAACAGAATCAAGAGCAAGGGAAATAAATAAAAAAGTATGAGAAATTTTGATACACAAAGCCTTCTGTAAACTATAAGCAAATTAGAAAACATGTCATCTTTTACGATCTACAAAAAGAAGCACCCAGAGTCACTGATACAATAAACTTGGGGTGACAGTAATGAGGGCAGCCTTTAGAAATGCATTCACAAACTGCCAAGAGGAGGCCATCGCCCTGTGATCTACAGGAGTCTCAAGGCCACAACAAGTGCACGCCGTGATTCAGGAGTGGCCTTCACAATTTAGTTTATGTGTTGATTTCAGGTCAGTGTGGGGGTCACGGATGGAGGCACCTAAAGCAAAACATTGCATGGTAAACCAACACTTTTATCTCTGGTAGCGCCTGTGCTTTGCTGAGGTGGTTAAAACCAGACTGGAACATGGTCTGACTCCATTGCATATTCAGTTTAGAAGAAAGATTTGAGAAAAACGTAGTGACTGGTTAGAAGGAGAGGTCACGGGATCAGTGCTTCCTTATTATTCGCTGGTATTGTGCGTGAGAATGCGGAGAAGTGCGAGAGGTTTAGTGAGGGACGGTATAGGTCAGGGAGACAGGGCTGACTGGCATGTTTCTCGCCGCAAAGACACGAGCTCTATTCATTCAGCCTCAAAGAACGGCAACACCAGCACAATGAAGCAGGCATGTTAGCATATCTCTACTGACACAGTGCCTCTCGCCATCACACACACATTCTCAAGCGTACACACACTGTAGGGTTCTTTTTTCTTCGTATATCCACAGGGATTGACTGATTACACAAACACAGACATACAGTACAGAACAGCACATGAAAACAATGAGAATTGTGATATGATATGCGTTATTCTTTGCCATTTGTGTTCCCACAACTATAACTGACAGGAATAAATCAGTGTAATTCAACGTCAATTTTAAAAATAAAATCATGATTTTATTTTTTAAATGTTTGTTTTTCCATCGCAATATCAGCTAATTTGCATGTACCAATTTATCACCATTTTAAAGGAGAACAAAAATTTACAGATAAGGTACTCACCCCCTTGTCATCCAAGATGTTCATGTCTTTCTTTCTTCAGTCGTAAAGAAATTAGGATTCCTCTCCATATAG
>JAHKKF010525148.1:7916-42773 GCA_019740295.1 Labeo calbasu | reverse complement strand
ACTAACATATTACCAATAAATGGGGGAAAAGTAACTGGCGTTACTTGACTAGTTACTTGGAAAAAGTAATAATTTTATGTAACTTGCGTTACTTGTAATGCGTTACCCCAACACTATCCAAGATGTTCATGTCTTTCTGTCTTTAGTCGTAAAGAAATTATGGTTTTTGAAGAAAACATTTCAGGATTTTTCTTCATATAATGGACTTGATTGGTGCCCCTGATTTTAAACTTCCAAAATGTAGTTTAATTGCAGCTTCAAAAGGCTCTAAACGATCCCAGCCGAGGAAGAAGGGTCTTATCTAGTGAAACGATCTGTAATTTTTTTCCGAAAAAAAAAAATTGTATACTTTTTAAGCACAAAAGCTTGTGTAGCACAGGCTCTGAGATGCGCGTTCACGGCACAACTTACTATTGAATCTCGTCGAAAGGTCAGGCCGAACGTAGGCGGAACTACAGACCCAGTGTTTACAAAGTGAACGTGCAAAGACTAACAAGGTGCAAGTAAGTCAAACGCTGTTTACAAATAAAAAGCTACAACGATGTCGGACAATTCTGAAGTTGTAGGAGAAAATAAGATGGAGTTTTTCGCCATTCTCTACCTTTTTTAGCCGGAGTACACAGACGATGAACTTAGACGTGATTCATAGTAGTGATGGGAAGTTCGGATCATTTTACTGACTTGGACCTTTGAGTCCCGTTCAGCAAAATGAACGAATCTTTTTTTCGAGTCGTTTCATTCATTTTAGCAAAATATAATTAAAATGTTACGTGTTACTTCCCTAACACATCAACATACGTCGATTACACTACAAACAAGACAAAACTATAATGCCATAAGAAACAGAAAAGATGAATTCATTGTTTACCTGGGTAAACAATTTAGTCTATGATTAGCTCACCTCACCTCTTATCTGACAAGTTTTTGGGTTTGAGTCGTTCATTCATCACGTGACAGCCTAATAAGATGAACGAACGACTCGAAAAACCCGAAGACTCGAAACAGGTGAACTAATTCCAGTACAGAACCTAATAGGATGTTGCGCATGCGCGACTGAACGAATTATTCCCCAAGATGACTCGTTCTTCCCGAGTCACATTAAAGATCCGTTCAAAATGAACGAATCATTCAAGAACGCGCATCCCAGAGCCTGTGCTACACGAGCTTTTGTGCTTAAAAAGTATACAAATTTTTATTTTTCGGAAAAAAAAAAAAAAAAAAAAGACCGATCGTTCTGGGAACGTTTAGAGCCTTTTGAAGCCGCATTTAAACTACATTTTGGAAGTTCAAAATCGGGGACACAATTGAAGTCCATTATATGAAGAAAAATCCTGAAATGTTTTCCTCACAAACCATAATTTCTTTACAACTGAAGACAGAAAGACATGAACATCTCGTATGACAAGGGGGTGAGTAAATTTTTTGTAAATTGTTGTTCTGGAAGTGGACTTCTCCTTTAAAATGTCTAACTTTACAGCAGAAAAAAATATGTTTACAGCCTGGTACAAAAAGTGGTTTTGGTCTATATATCTAATTTTGCCCTTCATGTCAACTGTG
This sequence comes from Labeo calbasu, assembly GCA_019740295.1. Lineage (NCBI taxonomy): Eukaryota > Metazoa > Chordata > Actinopteri > Cypriniformes > Cyprinidae > Labeo > Labeo calbasu. The sequence goes on along the minus strand of JAHKKF010525148.1, from coordinate 41,216 downwards.
AGGGGGGTGAATTTTTTTTAAAAACTCATCCGTTTAAATTATATTAAGCCTTAAAGTTCTGCATAATTTAGGGCGTGGCCACTTGAGTGACAGGTGGATTGCCGCTGCTGTCACCACTGTCATGCTTGGTGGGCGTGGTTTCAGCAACCAGCTCCACCCACGACTCACCTCTTTGCCCATTTTCAATTATCCGGGAGTGACGTGCAGTCACGCGATTCCAAGATGGCGACGGCGGACTCCCGCCCACTAAGAGCTTCAAAAATGCTCTTCAGAAACCTACGGGTGACATCACAGACATTACGTCCGTTTTTTTTTTACTGTATATAGTAAAAATCGAAAAAATAATACCTCTCTCAAAAGAAAAATTAAGCAGACTAAACCACGCTTTTTCCAGTGTACAGAGGTTTAGGGGAGTATTTTGTTAATTTGTTGAAAAAAAAACAAAAAAAACACTGAAGTGGCAAGATATCAGAACCAAACCGAAAACCGTGCTTAAAAACCGTGGTACGTACTAAACTGTGGACTAAAGCCACTTTTCCACTTATGAGGCCGAACGGTTCTTAGAACGGTCAGGTACGGTTCTGGTTGTGTTTCCACCTGAGCCTGGTACGGCACGGCATGATTACAAACCGTTCTCGGCCCAGAATTCTCGGCACAGTTAGACAACCGTGCCAAACCGTGCTGATAGAATGTGTGTGCTAAGCTAAAGTGCGCTATTTGATCAAACAGCCAAGTAAACAGCTGCTACGCTGCGTTCATAACTCATGCATTAATACTGTAAATAAATGTGGTATTTTTTAGAAAGGTTTTACCTTCTGTGTCCGTCTCTGTTGGCATGCATATCCCCTCAGTATTTGTTGGTAACGTTATAATGCTGACTGGCTTGGATCGGCACGGAATGGAACGGTTAAGCAAAGAGAACAGTTCGGCCCGATAGTGGAAAAGCGGCTTAATGTATTGTTGCATCCCTAAAAGCTACTATTTTAAATTGTAAACTTAACGATATTGCTGTTTTTGCTGTGTTTTATTAAATAACAGCTGTTCCACTACTTTTATTCCACTATGGGCTTTGACTGTGGTGTGTTTATTTTTTTCACACAAGCAAATCTGACTAAGCATCTTTGACAGGAATTTGGAGGCAGATGTGGCATTTCGCAGTACGGCTGCTGTCTACTCGTACTGCAAATCTCGTGGCCTTTATGCTGGAGTGTCTCTTGTTGGTTCTTACCTCATCGAACGCAAAGAAACCAACCGAAAGTAAGCACGTTGCAGCGTTACGGGTTAAAGAGTTTAAATGTTGCATTACAGCCCTCGGGCACTGATGTTACCTCACATGTTGACCTACTTCGTGTTTTCATTTGTGTTATAGGTTCAATATCTTATGTGTGCTCTACTTTTGATTAGGTTTTACGGCCAAGACATTCGTGCTTCTGCTATTCTCAATGGAGATGTGGAACCTCCATCTGAAGCATATGATTTGTACACCATTTTGCAGGACTACACAGAGAAATACACCACCGAATGGCAGAACAAACACATGCACGCCTCAAACAAGGTCACTGTCTGTGTACTACTGCCCCATGTTGGGCAAATATATTTGAAACCAAAGCTTACTGAGCTACAAGCTACGCTACTCAGAATTTTGTAGCACTATACATTAAGGTCCTATTAACTAACAATGAGCAATACATCTGTTACAATATTTATTCATCTTAGTTAACGTTAATACAGCTGTTCATTTTTAGTTCATGTCACCTCGATACAGATACAACTTTTGATTTCAGTTATGTATTAGTAAATTAGGGCTGTCAAACGATTAATTGCAATTAATCACATCTAAAATAAAACACAATATATGTGTTAATTGTGTTTACATAATATATGCATGTGTACTGTGTATATTTATTATATGTATATATAATACACACACATACATGTATATATTTGAAAAAAAATATATATATATTCATATATATAATTTATATTATATATCAATATAAATATTGCGTATACATACATATATATAAAAAAAAAAAAGAACACATTATTCACACATATTGTTTGCCAAGCCATGGTTTTTTTAATTTGCTTCAGGAAATAAAAGACGACTTGGAACCCTCAACTAGGAATCACACAATACCAGGTCTATCAAAACTTGGCCTCCGGTTGTTTACAACATACTGTGGCATTTTTTTTTTTTTATTTGTGACTACGGTAATTTGCGCTGCACTTGGTATATTGCGTTGATTGATATGTAAATGAGATTTGTGTTCTTTAATTTGTGCATTGTTAGTAAATCACCCGCAAAAAAGTTCCCCTCCCATCAGCACTGTTTTGAAATTGCGCTCTCGCACTTATTTGCCCTGTTTAGTAAAACTGGCCCATAATATGTAAACATTTACTTTTATTTCTAAATGCGATTAATCGTGATTAATTGTTCGACAGCGCTAAAATACAGTACTTCACTGTCACTAAATATATTACTAAATATATTAAAAAGCGAGACAGGCACTAAATTGTCATTTGCATGAACTGTGTCTGAACAAACTGATTCACTAGTGTGAATCAGAGTGGATGAATCACTGAATGAATTTACAGCTGAAAGAGAGAGGACAGTTTAGTCAGAAATTCAAATTTAGAGGAATTTTTGACATCACGTTGAATTGAAAACCTAATGGTTCTTCAAGAATCATAGTGTACAGGAATGTTGCAAAGGATTTAATGAAAACATTTCCAAATGGCACACTGTTAAAATATTCTTATGGGACATTTACAGCGCTAAATTGCATCAACAGACTAGCAACAAAATAAATGTTCCTCACTCATTCATCAACTCTTTTACTCTGTTTAAATTGTACAGAGTGATTTGTCATTGCATGCTGGAAAATCACATTTATTTGACTGACAACATCACTCAACATGTCAAGATTGCTACAACAAAGTTACTATAATCTCATTGTACTTGATGGGATTTGAAGTCAGACTATTTTCCACTTCCACTTTTTTTCTTAGTCAAATTAGTAAAGCTTTTCAGCTCAGTTTTTTCAACTGAGTCTGTGGTGCACAAAGTGCAAAAAGGAACCCCTCTAGTGGCAAGCATTGAAGTACAAACTAGTATGAAGAAGCATGGAATGAAGAAACTAATAAATTATACGTAAATAAAGCATGAGAGGTGTAATCTACTGACAAAGTCTTTCAACACATTAGAAGGTGATTGTGAGTTTCATTTGATGGCTACTATAAATCAGACTACTATAAAATACTGTGGGTGACAGTAATATAGGCTTTCCGCTTGGCAATTCATATCTCAGGTGGTATATTTTGGTCATTGGGGTTATGTGGAAAAAAGATTGGTCTAATGAAATCAGGTCAAAACAACTCAAGGGATTCCTTATCATAATAACAAGTGTGTAATTCTTTATTTTTGTAACATTTATAAGTTGGAATGAAGCTAAATGAATAGTTACAGAACATACAATGTTTTGAGACCTCAAAAGTATGTATGTGAATAGCACAATATGACACGATTAGAAATGCAAGGCATTTTCAGTTGCTTATAAACTAAAAAAAAATATTTTAAGGTCAAACTGCATGAGCTTACACTTAAAAAGAAAGATTTAATTATTTTTTCAAAGACTTAAACAGAGACTGGCACTGATGCCATAAAAGTCAGCTAGTTTATCAAGTTCACTGGGTGAGAGACAAGCCTGTTGATGTATATTTGGGTGTCTTTGTTTTCACAGATGAGTTCTGCACCGGCTAGACCAAGGCCTCCCACACAAAGAGCTGCCTCCTCTTACACACCCAGGCCACAGGGTAAGACCCCAAATGACCTCTAAAATCCCCACACCATTCGTCTTTCAGAGTAGAAATCACTAACTGACGTTGTGCTGTTGGAGGGAAGTTGGTATATCTTTGTGTCTGACATTGAGAGACTTATGTGTGTGCTGATAAAAAGTCATATTTTCACAGCATCCGCAGCAGCGAAGCCAGTTTTATATCCAAGCTTAGACAACTGGGATACCGAAAGCTCAGGTGAGTGTTTATTTTATTTTATTTTATTTTATTTTATTTTATTTAACCATTATGTAATTCCCTAAGAAAATATAATTGAAAGGTTTCTGTCAAGAACAGAATGTTTTGTGTATTTCTGTTAACACAAGCTTCCCACACAGCTAATAAAACCATGAGTCTTTAAGTATGTTTTTCCATCCTTAAGTGGAATTACGCGTATTGTTAAAAGACACCTCACACCTGCGACTATGGTAATAAACTAACAGAAGAAGAATTTACTGTATATTTTGTATCCCACCCTGCATGTTCCAGCATATTATCAAGCCGAATAACCAAACAAAAGGGATCATGCCTTTTGTATATGATGAGTTTAATCAGACACTTTTTAAAACAGCAACAAATACCTTTGAGAATAAAGATGACAATGTGGTCATGCATTTCAGTTGACACTGATAAATTATAAAGTGGATTAAAACCGCTAGATTAGCAACGGCTAATTAAATAGCAGAAATGCACAAGAAGAAACACCCAGTGCTGTGTGAGATCCTTTCATTAATCAGCTCAGCCTTTGGAGGATGATTTGTGTTGTCGTCAATTCAACTCCACTAACAGTATCATTTATTTTCATTAGATTCCTAAAGGCCCATGTTTAAAGTTGAATTATAGGGATTAGATAAAAAACAAGCTATGGAGTGGCTTTGCCTCCCCTGTTTTGGGAAGAGCCACTCCGACTGGCTGGGAAGAATTTGAAATAAGCTTTAAACTGACTGGGAGACTGGCCATTTTCCCATCTTCCAATACTCCGGAAGGGCCTCGATGCTCTTTGCCACGTCACAAGTCAGCTACGCAGCAAATGCATACTTTCCCACAGCGAGTTGACATTATCATCCAAGAGGGGAGAAATTTTAAATGCCACTTGCTATTAGATGATGTGTGTGTTCATTCGGGACTGGTGGATTTTGTCACATACAGACCCAAACATAAAAGCTTTTGGCCACCTCCTTGTTCTTTAAATAGGAAAAACTTGGAGGAGGTAAAGTCTTGGATCACCAAGTCCTTAAGGCTATTTTGTTGGTCACAGTATTTTTTAGTCCCAATTAAACAGCAGAAGGGTATTCGGGCCCATCTTTAGTGCAGAAATATAAATGACAGCAATGATTAATCATGAAAACATTACAATAATAACATTACGCAGTGATTTTATGTTTAGGGCAGCCAACAACAGCACTCAACTCTTGAGGGAGATCATAGTGGGTTCTGCTTGTACAAGACAACTTAAAGGAATTAAATAGTGAAGTCACTTCCAGAATAAAAATTTCCTGATACTGTAGTCACCCCTATGTCATCCAAGATGTTTATGTCTTTCTTTCTTCAGTCGAAAAGAAATTAAGGTTTTTAAATAAAACATTCCAGGATTTTTCTCCATACAGTGAATTTCAATGGGAGCCAATTGGTTGAAGGTCCAAATTGCAGTTTCAATGCAGCTTCAAAGGGCTCTACACGATTTTTAACCACAAATACTCATCTTGCACTAGCTCTGCAATGCTCGTCCGCGGCTTCACGCGTTACGTAATCATGTTGGAAAGGTCATGTGTGGTTAGTTCTTCGTCTGTGTGCTCTGGTTCAAAAGGTCATTTTCTCCTACGTCACGCGTGACCTTTCCAACATGGCTACATAATACGTGAGGTCAAGGTAGTGCAAGGCAAGCATTTGGGGTTAAAAAGTATATAAATTTTTTCTTTTCTTTTTTTTTAAATGAAAATGACCAATTGTTTTGCTAGATAAGACCCTTAAGGCTGATTTATACTTGACGTGTGTCCTGCACCACGATCCTCCGCTGACTGCGCGCGCACATCACCAAATTCTGGAGGGTTTTATCCACCTTATTTTTCAGTGCAGAAGTAAGCTGTTTTCTGGGAATGTGTTAGACGTCTGATTCATAATCCGCCATAGGGAAATAACGAGAAAAATATCAAAGTGCAGTAAACGGTGTGTTCATAATTAAGATAATACATTAAAATAATATGGTAAGACACACCAGTTTACAATATCAACCAGCAAAACAAGCTTTTTGTGCAGCTAAAAATAGCTGGAAGTGGATAAGACCGAAAGCCAGACACAAAAAAAATTACAAATGGCTGCACCCACTCTTATGGGAAAAATAAGGTGGATACTTGATGCGCTTGCTGTTGTGATATTATTTGAAACGACAGGCGCACAAACTAAAACATCTTCGGAAGTAGCAGGAAAGGATTTGCATTGATGGATCATAGAGATGTCTGTACAGGTGTACCTGTTCAGCCAAAACGGCTTCAAAATTGTTCATGATGCAGCGCAAACAGTTTGCTCGAGATGCCGTCCACACCGCCACAAGTGTTCCCAACTTCTTTCAATGGAAAGTAGCTAACCCGCTTAAAGTCATACGCTAATTAGCACATTCATCAAGTTAGTGCGTCCTATAGTCTTGACTCTATGTGCTCACATACTGCAGCTAAATTCTCGATAAAACGGTTTTAAGTGATATATTTTACTGTTTCTGTTGTCAGAAAATGAGATGAATATGAAATAATGACTGAAGTACAGCCCATTAAAACTTCATAACCAGCTTTCCAAGATATTAATCTGCACTAAAATCCTGATTCATAATCACAACACTAATGCAATCAAACACACATATGATTAAAACAATGGCTGTGATGTGACTTCGGATATACTTGCATGTAAAATAGGAGTTAAAAGCAACAGAATATCTTATATAAATATTTTAATTGAAAGCGGTGCTCCTCTGCCATTTGCTGAACAGAGCAGACGCAGAGAGAGAGAGAGAGAGAGAGAGAGAGAGAGAGAGGTGTGTGCGGGCTGGGCTACTTTGGCTGGGATTGCGTAGAGCCCTTTGAAGCTGCATTGAAACACATCGAAAAAATAGCTTGATTGATAGGCGATCTGACCAATCATAACGCTGAATCTGCCATTTTGTCCGGTGAACAAATCAGACAGGAGAGTAGATTAACTTAAACTTGACAAATGTGTGTATTGACATCTTTCCTTGGTTGAAATAAAACACATTCTGATGTTCATTCATGTTTGTTTTGTGCTTTAATTAAATAAGATAATATGATCGCTTCACGTGTTGATTGATCTGATAAGGCAAAACACTGATCTGTCACAACATATTTAACAGTCACAAAACCGTATTTATTGTTTGAATTTCTTTAAAAAAATTACAACATTTTAAAGCTGAGACCTTGTTTTCATACCAGAAGTAACCTGCTCTGTCTTGTCTGTTGGTGTGTTGTCGGTTTCCTTTTGTTCCGCAATGTATTTTTCACTGTGAGAACATGATGTGTAGTGTGAGAGCAGCATTGTTTGTCGGACATAGCAACAGTAACTAAAGAGGGCAGATTTTTGTGAAGGGTCAGTTTAGACCTTCAACCCATTGATCCCCATTGAAGTCCACTATATGGAGAAAAATCCTGGAACGTTAATTTCTTTTCAACTGACGGAAGAAAGACGTGAACATCTTGCATGACATGGGGGTGAGTACATTTTTTAGAAAATGGGGCAGCTTTCAGATTTTAAAAGTACATCTTTCAGCCTTTGCAGCAGGAAAAAGACATTTGTTTTGAGGAATTGAACTATATTGGTTGTGTTTAATTTTTGAATGCAGCCAACAAGGATAACTTGATCGAAAAGTTCAATGCAATTGTTTTGTGATACGTAAACTTTTGTTGTATTTTATTCACAACCCAGGTAAAATATGGTTTCTTTGGTGAATGTTTAGCTTTACTGCGGAATATAACTGAAGCATCCTACCATTTTAGTCCATTGTGTCCATAGCAAGCTGGAGGGAAAACTGTTCAAACATATTTGTATATGTTTGTGAGAGTGTCACTGGTCTACTTGGGTCCTTCATAGTTTACTTCAGAAGAAAAACATGAGTTGCAGAAATTTGCACCTGTCTTAGTAGTGCATGTTGAAAAGTAATGTTTGCTTCTGGTTTCCGTGACTTGCGCAACTACAGTTCATTTAGTGTGAGCGAATGACGCTATGAGAGAAGGCGATCAAGCGTGCTAAGGCTAACATAAACTAAAGGCACGTTCTGTGATTGTAGATAAATGACATGTGGTTTGTTGTGCCAGGTATAGTCGTTCTTGAATGCATGGATGGCAACAGTCAAACACTTCGCCTTTGCCAATAAAAAGCTGGCTGTATGTTTGCCTTTTTTTAATTACATAAATAAGTGATACTTTATTCTCGTATATATATATATATATATATATATATACATGAATCCAAGCAGTAATTCCTTGTCAAAGCGCACACAAGTCGACTCACTAAAATTAGATTGAAAACTAAGTTAATATGTGCATCTCCTCCTCTCTCGCTCAAACGTTAGAAGCATGCGTTATTAGAATGATTAACTGATATTCCTCATTTCCTGTGTTTACTCTGTAATTAATGTAGGTGCTATTATGGTGCATATGTTCTTATTTTTAACTCTGTTGATTCAAATGAAGCTAATTGATTGAAATGTGCACGTGCCTCAGCATGATTCAGACAGTTAGAGACTGCTGTAGACAAGGTTTCATTGTTTGCGTCTCTTTCAGGTGGGAATAGGTTTCCAATTCCCTTGTGTGATGTTTAATTACCGGATTTTGTCAAATTGCATGTTAATATTCTACTGGTTAATAACAGTCATCCTGAATCAACAAACGCCTGGCAACCTAAATGATGTGTCGAGTTCCGACTGTCAACTGCGTAAGACACCAAACCAGAAGAGAATCATGTGTAAGAGAGCCAAGTGAATTTTACAGGTACTAGATACTGTTAGCCAACTACTAGACATGTCTTTCAACAGCCAGTTGTCATTGCCTAATTCGGGTTAAGTAGACAGGTAGGTTTTTTGTATGTCAAAGCACGACATTGGATGACTTAATCAAAATGAGAACAACAGATGTCTCTCTTTTTATTTTGGCAACTGTTTATTAGCATAGTAAACCGAACTCGGTCCTAGAGGTCCGGTGTCCTGCAAAATTTAGCTCCAACTTGCCTCAACACACCTACCTGGAAGTTATACCTAGTAAGACCTTGATTAGCTTGTTCAGGTATGTTTGATTAAGGTTGGAGCTAAACTCTGCAGGACATCAGCCTTTCAAGAGTTTGGTGACCCATGAATTAGATCAATGCGAATGCAGAAAGTCATTAAAATACAAATTAAGGGGCCGTTCATGTTTTTTGCATGCAAATTTAGCATGTGTTTACATAGAAAACATGTTCTGCGTAAACCAGCCCTGATTATGTTGGTTGTTTTTAAATAGGTTTCCCCAAACATTTCCACTCTCTGCCATTGGCTGAACAAAGATATCCCCACCCCAAACTCCTGGCATTGGTTGACCCAGTGTTGCTGTTGTCGGGCTGGTTGGGATGTTTTGAACATGCCTCAGAGACACAGTGTTTAAACGGCTTCATACAATAAATCTTTTAAAATATCATCTTTTGTTAAACTGCCACCAAATGGAATTAAAAAATAGTGATTTTGATAGCGTTTTTAAATGTTTCTCCAATACTCCCACATGGCTTACTTTAAATTTGTGCCTGCTAGTGGTGGGCGATATACCAGTAGACACAATTAACCGGTAGAAATTTGTCAACCGGTAGAGTTTTTCGACTATCATGTTTGCAGGTTCTTACATTTGCACACGTTTTTAAAGTTTCCAGAACAGAAATTTACAGATAATTTAGTCACCCCCTTTGTCATCCTTTCCATACTTTTTAACCTCAAATGTTCGTCTCGTCTTGTCTCTGCGATGTGCATGCGTAGCCTGTGTAATCCGGGTACAGTTAGGGTATGTCGAAAAACTGTATGTCTTGTTTTCTTCTTCAACGTCAAAATTGTCCTACATCACTGTTGTATCTTTTTTTTGTAAAGGTTGTTTGATCATTGCATGTTCACTTTGTAAAACTGGGTCAGTACTTCTGCAGCGATGTAGGACAATTTTGAAGTTGGGGAAGAAAACGAGATGGGAGTTTTTCCAACGTACCCTTGTACAACTGTTTTGAGCGTATTTAACCAAAAAAACTGAGTTCACGCAGACTTAGACAATACGAGCGTTTGGGGTTAAAAAGTATATAAATTGTCAATTTGTTTCGAAAATGGCCGATCGTTTTGCTAGATAAGACCCTTCTTCCTCGGCTGGGATCATTTAGAGCCATTTGAAGCTGCATTTAAACCGCATTTTGGAAGTTCAAACTTGGGGGCACCATTGAAGTCCACAATACGGAGAATATTTCTGAAATTTTTTCTTCAAGAAACAATTTCTTGTCGACTGAAGAAAGAAAGACACAAACATCTTGAATGACAAGGGGGTATAAATTATAAGTAAATTATCTGTAAATTTTTGTTCTGGAAGTGAACTCCTTTAAGCACTGCGGTTTAACACCAAGTGATTTTAAGCCGGTTGAAATGCAATCAGCAGTGAAAGATAACACATTTTGCTGTAAGCGGTGCTCATAGAGCACGGAAATTATTTTTGTTGCTTCATAGGCCTTGATCGGTTAAATACACACACTTGTATGTGTCAAATTGCCCATCTTGGCAAGGATCTTTGTAAACACAGCAATTTAGGTCTTAAGTGAAAGCATACAACTGAGAAAGAAAACACATGTGTAACAGTATATTGCATCTGGGCAGCTCTTAAAGTGATTAAGTCACATTTAAGAATATGCAGTGTTTTGTACGTTTGTACGTTATACAATGTATGTAACGTCTTATTTATTTGTTCTACTGTAGTTTTTTTTGTCCTACTGCTTATAATTTAAAGGCTAGTATTAGGGTTTTTTTGACACTGGTGACAAGAATTATGAAGAATTTTATGGTATCAGAATATTGTATCATAAAGAGATTTAGGCAAAAATAACTAAATCGTGATATATATTGTTACCATAAAAACAAAAATTACTCCAATTGCCCACCCCTAGTCTGCATGCTAAAGAGATAATTCAGCTAAAAATGACATTTCTGTTATAATTTACTCCCCCTCATGATATTTTGTGTTCCATAGAGGTTAGAAGTTCATACAGGTTTGTTATGACTTCTTTTGCGGAACACAAAATGTCCATACAATGCAAGTCAGTGAGGTCTAGTGTTGTTTTGGACCCCACTGACTTTCATTGTACTGAGTTCCACAGAAAAGAAAAATGGATTTGGAAAGACATTTTTGGGTGAACTGTCCTGTTAACCTTGGATTTTAACATTTGGGAAAAACGCTTTTAATGAAATGTTTTGGAGGGAATGACTTTTGTTTTGATATGTGTTCTGTCCACTGTCATAGAAGTTGCAGATGTGTTACTAGAAAGACTCCGTCGTATGATATGATAAAGCTGACTACAGTCTTTCGATGATGAGTCAAGGAGATACTCATCTGTATTGTTACAAGCTGGAAAAAAGTCCCAGGGTGTGTGTTCACATCGCTTGTTGTTTTATTGGCAGACATTTCTCTCCCCCCAATTATCATGATATCATTTGTGAAAAATGAGACCTGGAAAACTCTCACTCCTCACTGTTTCATTAACACTCCTTCCCCTGAAGATCATTATAGCCGTAAATAATGGAGTCATTTAGATGGATCCCTGGCCTTAGGAAAAGGTGGTTAGAGAGCCACCCTGATTTCTAAAGACTTCTTTGTCTATAAAGGGAAACTGTTTTATGAGGTTTTGATTTGTTAAGTGTAATGGCACGTCGAGCAGCTGTTGTACAGGTTTCTCTGATACGTCCCGCTTTCCCTTCGGAATGAAAAGCGAATCCAGCTTGTCAATTGTTAATCAGGTCTTTCGCATTCCACCACCGTAACTAGGTGCCAGCGATTATCTATGGTTACATCAATTGGATTTGGTCATCGTATAGGGCTTAGCTAACCCTTCAATCTGAGATTTATAGCAGCGGAGAGGAGAAATGACAAGCCCTCCTTCCTGTCATGAGCTGTCACTTTTTCAGGTATTGTGTGTGCAAGTAGAAAACCGCATAGCTCAGATGTCACCACTCTGCCAAAATACACAGCCCTTCCAGATCTGAAGAAACTCTCTGGATTGTATTGCTGTCTTGCGCCCGGCTTGTCAAGTCTTGCACTTGTGGTAGCGGGAATGAACATTATGTTGAATGGATGCAGTTATTTTAGGATACAAGTCAAAAGCATTTAGTGTGAAAAACGGCTCGACTGAAGCTTTTGGCAACGCCTGAGGTTTGTTTGGAGTCAGGAGATTTCAGAGCAGGTGCCAACAGTGTGAAACCACATTCCACCTCTGTCTGATTCCTTGCTCTTCTTTTGTATGTCTTCACTCCTGAAAACCCCTCGCCAGTCTTTTTACCCAATTTTCCCAGGACGGCAAATCACATCATTCAGTGGAGCTGGATGTATGTTGAATGTCACTTTGCTTATACTGATACGTTGAACGTCTGAAACCACATTGGAAATCTGGAATTCAAAATCAGTTTTAAGTTTTTTGGAAATCTGGAATTCAAAATTCAGTTTCACAATTCTGACTTATAAGTTTACATCTCGCAATTCTGACTTTATTTCTCAGAATTGCAACTTTACTTCTCAGAATCACGAGTTTATATCTCAATTCTGAGAAATAAAGTTGCAATTGAAAAATAGTTAGAATTGCGAGAATTTACAATTCTGACAATTTCTTTTTTCTCAGAATTGCGTGATACAAACTTGCAATTCTGTATTTTTTCTCAGAATTGAGATATAAACTTGTGATTCTGAGAAATAGAGAAATACTTCTCAAAATTGTGAGTATATCTCGCAATTCTGACTTCATTTCTCAGAATTGCGAGATATACTCACAATTCAGAGAAATAAAGTCACAATTCTGAGAAACTTGTTGTGAGAGAACTTTTTCTCACAATTGTGAGATTAAAAACTGATTCTGAAAAATAAACGTAAATTTCTGAGAAATAAAGTTTCAGTTCTGAGAAATAGTCAGAATTGCGATTTAACTTACAACTCTGACTTTTTCTCAGAATTGTGAGATATAAACTCATGATTCTGAGAAAATAAGTCAGAATTGTGATAAACTTACAATTTTGAGAAAGTCGCAATTCTTAGAAGTAAAGTCAGAATTGCTAGATATAACTTACAATTTTGACTTTTTTTCTCAGAATTTTGAGATATAAACTTATGATCTTTAGAAATAAACTCACAATTCTTAGAAATAAAGTCAGAATTGCAATATATAACTTAGAATAGACTTTTCTCTCAGAATTGTGAGTTTATATCTCATGCAATTGAGATATACAACTGGACTTAATACTTTATAATTCTGAGAAAAAAAGTCAGAATTTGAAGATATAAACTCGCAATTGTGAGAAAAATTATGAGTTTATTCAGTGGCAGAAATGGGCTTCCATAGATCACACTATCAACTTCTGAGCTAGTTTTGAGTAACAGTTGGGTTTGTTTTGCAGACCTGGCAACCCTGCATGGAAAAGAAACAGAAGCCATTCGTCTTATTAGAAATCGGTGTACCATCAGAATTCATTTGAAACTGATATTTCAAGATAAAAACATACAAAACTGCACTATTTGAAGGCCGGGTCACTAATCAAATTTTCACTGGCTGTCTTACACTTTTGTATTTAACCACACAAGCGTTTTACATTTTGGTAAACATAATATTTTCCAAAAGACCTCTAAAGGAAGGAAGACAACCTCTTACTGTAAATCTTTCAGTTCCACAAACAAAGTGCATTTATTCCTGCTCGATGTGTTAAAACACATAGTCAAGCGTTTCAGTAATTGAAGGTTTACATTTGCTGTTTGTTAACCTGACAGCAGAAATGATTGCACAGTTGTTTATATCTTAACATGTTGATAGACAGATAAAGAAAAGGGTTTTGCCCCTGGCTGACAGATCCTATCTGCAGATGTTAATACCGTGCTGCGCACCACCATCTATTACAGTACGAGCTGGAAAGTTTTGTGGTGTTAGAAGTACAACACAATGCGTGTTTGAGAGACGGTGCCAATGAACTGAGCCAAACTTATTTTAAGAGTACTCATGCTGCTCTCTAGTGTTGACAATTTGGTATTACAATTTTATATGGCATTACAGGCACCTTTTTAATATGAAACGTATTTGTGACCCTGGACCAAAACCAGTCATAAGTAGCACGGGTATATTTGTAGCAATAGCCAAAAATACATTGTATGGGTCAAAATTATAAATTTTTCTTTTATGCCAAAAATCGTTAGGATATTAAAGGGTTACTTCTTCATTATTTTGTCATTAATCATTTACCCCCATGTCGTTCCAAACCACTGATCTATAATAGAGACTATAATAAATAAATAAATAAATAAAGATAGATAGATAGACAGACAGATAGATCAGTGTTCCAACCCCGTAAAAGCTTCGTTCGTCTTCGGAACACAATTTAAGATATTTTGGATGAAAACCGGGAGGTTTGTGACTGTCCCATTTACTGCCAAGTAAATAACACTGTCAAGGCCCAGATAAGTATGACAGACGTCGTCAAAATAGTCCATCTGCCATCCGTGGTTCAACCACAATTTTACGAAGCTACGAAAAGACTTTTTGTACGGAAAGAAAACAAAAATAACGACCTTATTCTGCAATTCGTCTCCTCCGCGTCACCGTAGCGCCATCTTGGAGCGTATCCGCTGGGCGCAAACAGCGTACGTTGGTCACGTTGTTCTGTGTCAGCTGCGTCACGCGGATACGCTGTTTTCATTCGAATCAAAGCGTAAATAAACGTAGAAAACGTATCCGTGTGGTATGGCTGACATAGAACAGCGTACGCTGTTTGCGTTTAGCGGTTACTCTCCAAAATGGCGCTACGGTGACGCGGACGAGACGAATTGTTAAATAAAGTCGTTATTTTTCTTTTCTTTGCGTACAAAAAGTATTCTCGTAGCTTCGTAAAATTATGTTTGAACCACTGATGGCAGATAGACTATTTTGACGATGTCAAATCATACTTCATACATACTTCAATCATATGTCAAATCTTTCATACTCTTCTGGGCCTTGACAGTGGTATTTACTTGGCAGTCAATGGGACAGTCACAAACCTCCCGGTTTTCATCCAGAATATTCTAAATTGAGTTCCAAAGACGAACGAAGCTTTTACGTGTTTGGAACGACATGGGGGTAAGTGATTAATGACAAAATTTAAATTTTGGGGTGAAGTAACCTTTTAAGTAAAGGTCATGTTCCACAAAGATATTTTTTAAGTTTCCTCTAAATATGTCAAACTTTACATTTGATTAGTAATATGCATTGATAAGAACTTATGGGATTATTCTGTATGCTAACACGCTTTAAATGACCTTTACACTTATTTGTAATTAGAATTACACTTTCAAAAATGTTGCAATAACTTTAAAGTGTTTTCAACCAAACAATGATTTTTCCCATCTGATTGTGTTGTAGATCAAGCATCAGGTGGCGCACTGCTGGTTACAGCCGTGCATCCGTTCACCGGCCAGCAGCCTGGAGATCTGAGCTTTGTTGCAGGAGATCGCATTACTGTTATCACCAAAACCGACTCGCAGTATGACTGGTGGGAAGGTGAACTAAGAGGGCAGGTTGGGATCTTCCCAGCTAATTTTGTGTCTTATAGCTGAAGGCACTAAAAACACCCAGAAAATTCTCCAGTTGATGACAAATGATGTCTGGTATTGAAGGGTCCTTTTCTTTTGCACAGTTTGAAATGACGTTTAAGATGAAGGTGCATATTTTAGGCGCACTTGGGGTCAGTGTTTCCATTAAAAGCTGTATTACAGGATGACAAGGGGTTTGTTTTTCAATGTTACTAGCACTGGTGGAATATTTTCTGTATTTCATGTTGTCTGTTTAGTTATTGGTATGAGGGTTAACTACTAAAGGGTTCTGATTTATTAGTTATTAGTCTCAGATTTAGGTATGCTATAGTTTAGAAATGCACTGGAATACAGTTATGCTTTTTTCTGCGTACACAGAAACACAAAAAGTGACATTGTGGTATTTGAAGTGAAGTTTCTTCAGGTATTTGAAATATGATAGCACAATGATTTGCCATCGGCAAAAACACAGTGGCACACGACTGCTTGTTGTCTTTTTTTTTTTTCTCTGATCGAACACTGCACAGCTGTTGCAAACAAATGTTATTACAAATGGAAGCTACATAGTTTATAACAAGCCTTATAGTTTAATGAACTATTAACTCTTGTTTAACCTCACGTCTCCCTTAAACTGTTACTCTGAAGAAACTGAAATTTATTTTTTTCAAGAAAGAATTTGAATGATTGCTTTCTATGTTTTTAATTATTATTGCTGTTTGCACAAATGTTAATCAAACATGAATGATTGTTTTCCTACTGGTTTTAAACGCCTATAAATTATATCAGTTCTAATAAAGATTATTTCCTATATTTTTAACTTATAATAATTTGTCTGTGGTGCTGGTTTAAAACTTGATTTTTCTTTTTTTTTTTTAGTTGAAATGTTTCACACTGACACTTGCACATACTTATGAAATGTAATGAATGGTTGTAGTTTGCTTAGACAAATGACAGTTGTTACACTCCTTGCCCACAAGGTGTCATACAAGCTAGTACCTGCACACTGGTGTTAAAAATTCTCTTTAAATAAACAGATTAAATTCTGTTATGGCCAACATGCAAATTCTTTTTACAGCTGGGAAGAAAAACAACTATAGCTGAATGTTCAGGTACATGCTATACATGTCATTTTGCAGCAGATACACACAGTTGAAACCATAAGTTTATATACACCTTGCAGAATCTGCAAAATGTTAATTATTTGACTAAAATAAGAGGGATTATACAAAATGCATGTTATTTTTTATATAGGACTGACGTAAATAGTTGAATTTATAAAAATAACCCTGTTCAAAAGTTTACATACACTTGATTCTTAATACTGTTGTTACCTGAATGATCCACAGCTGTTTTTTTTTTTTTTTTTTTTAATTTAGTGATAGTTGTTCATGAGTCCCTTGTTTGTCCTGAACAGTTAAACTACCTGCTGTTCTTCAGAAAAATCTATCAGGTCTCACAAAGTCTTTGGTTTTCCAGCATTTTTGTCTATTTGAATCCTTTCCAACACTGACTGTATGATTTTGAGATCCATATTTTCACACTGAGGACAATTGAGGGACTCATATGCAACTATTACAGAAGGTTCAAACGCTCGCTGATGCTCCAGAAGAAAAAACGACACATTAGGAGCCGGGGTGTAAACTTTTAAACAGAATGAAGATGTGTACATTTTTCTTATTTTGCCTAAATATCATATTTTTTTAATTCAGTACAGCCCTTCAGAAGCTACAGAAGATACTTATGTTTCCCAGAGGACAAACAAGGGACTCACAAACAACTATCACTAATTTGTAAACTATCAAGCGTATGTAAACTTTCAAACAGAGTCATATTTATAAATTCAATCATTTTCTCTTGTGGACTATATGTAAACATATTTTATGTGAAATATCTTATTTAGGTTAGTACTAAATAAAAAATAACATGCATTTTGTATGACCCTTCTTATTTTGGTAAAATAATGAACATTTTGCAGATTCTGCAAGGTGTATGCAAACTTTTGACTTCAACTGTAAATGTGCTGAGAGTTGTTCCTGTTGAAAGACTTTAGCTGACTGAACCTTTTTTGGTCCACACTCCACCTACATGGAAATACTTTAATACATATGGTTGAGGTTAATTGGTCATCTCAATAAATGTGTCCTGTACTGGAATCTTAATCCATAATCAAATTGTTAACTTTTCCTGTAAACTATAAACGCGTTCATAAATCACAAATCTGATACGCATAGTTGTCATTTTAAAAAGCAGCTGGATTGAAAAAATAATGAAATGGTAGAAAAGTTCAAGACACATAATTAAATTCAATTCTTGCTTCAGCAAACACAACAGAATACAGACGTCAAGAAAATAAAACTATTCTTTCCTTAGTGTGAAAAACATTTTAATAATCTACAGTACATTTTGTGCAATGGAAAGCATAAATGCAAATAAATATCTAATATGCATTTTAATAGAAGGTGCATATTAAAGTTGCATAAGTTGAAGACCTTCCACACAAAAACAAGTTGTTTTTTTTCATGGTATATACAAGCTGTTCAAAACAATGATTTAACCTGCTGTCTATTTTATTATGAATTACACAAGACTTTGCCCCCAAGTGTTCGTAAAGGTAAAATTTTTACTTTGGAAATCCAAGAGCATAGCAAAAGGTTAAAAATTCAATTTCTCAAGAAATCTTTAAAAAAAACCTCTCATATATTTAAAGCAGAAAACATTATATAAAAACTTATATATTTATAAATATCTACAATAGCAGCACTAAATGTTTCCAGTATAAAATGAAATCTTGTTAGATATTCCAGTATCATAATCTGTGTATCAAGTCATTTTTTGATTTAATATTAAAAGATGAAAAAAATGAGAAAGCAGCCCCTTTTTTATTTTTTTAATAAAAAAAAAAAACAAAACAAAAAAAAACAAGAATTCAACTTGATTTTTTTTTCTGTTTTTAGTTCAGGGGGGAAAAATGAATAAACAGCTTGAATATTCAATTCATCATCGGATATCATCAGTTCTTCCTCAGTTTTCTGCAGCAGAATAATAGAATAAAAAAATATGAAAATCTGCTATGATTCTCTTGTTGTTTATGCTGAGAGTGGACTGCATTCCCTTTGGTTCTTCACATCCTTCTCCTTGGTAAAAGAAGCATCCAACTCCTGTTTAGGCTTCATCAGCCAACTGACATGAAAACAAAACTTTTTTTTATTAGTCCATAATACATTCACTTGTACGTACACTTATTTATTAAATTTAAATACTTATTAATTAAAATATTGACTATTTGGCGGCAGCTAATCGGCATTTATATCTTTAAACATGCAGCTATCATTTGGTTATATAATGGTAAAGATGGCATTTACTGATAAATCTGATGCTGTCGCATACTAGTTTACGGCACAAGGCTGACACTTTATTTGGACAACTTTAAAGGCGATTTTCTCAATATTTTGATTTTTTTGCACCCTCAGATTCCAGATTTTCAAATAGTTGTATCTTAGCCAAATATCCTAACAAACAATACATCAATGAAAAGCTTATTTATTCAGCTGTATAAATCTCAGTTTCCAAAAATTGACCCTTATGACTGGTTTTGTGGTCCAGGGTCACATTTAAAAAAATATGTGTAATTGCATGTATTATATTATAATTGCATATATTTTTTCATGTATCTCACCGTGCACAGCATGGGAGCTTCAGTCTGGGCTGTTTCTCACAGTCTTCCACTGTATCTGGTAAAGGGATGCCGCTGGTTTCTGGGAGAAGCAGGCAGAGGGCTGCGCCAATGATCGGTCCACTGCTGTAACAGATCATAGCTGGTAGGGGGATCCCACCGTCAGGGGCCACTACCGCATTTATAATACAGGCCACTCGGTAACAAAGACTAACCAGGCCAACGCACTTCTGCCTGCAGAGAGTGAAATGTTTTGTGAGAACCCAGCTTTATATGCAGACAGCTTCACTGTCCTCCAAAGGGAAAAGACAGTAACTACACATTTTGAGTTCTGACTGAAATCTCAGACTATGCGATGAACAGGATTAGCTCAACTTTGCTCACATTTAAAGAAAACTAAAAGTGATAATCAGTATCATGTAAATCAGCTATAAATACTATCAACTAATTTTCTGCACTTGTGTAAATATGTGTGCAACAACTACTTATCTGTAGATTCAGATTAAGTTTATCTCATATCGTATAATACTGTGCTGTGCTTACATGCTTAGTACTGCCACACTGCACACAATGTTACATAACTCATGGAAAAAAAGTGTTTTTATAATCTCTACAGTGATTCAGCATTTTTATTGTCCACCTGCATGGATGTCTGTGGATCAACAATCCAATATCTCTCCAACAGAGCCGGAAATGCCACAGATGTTACATCTCATATGTCTCGGGCTCTTTTGATTTATGATTAGCAATGAATACTCTTACAGATCAGCACATTTTCATACATTTTAAAATATTTCATCAAAAAATGAGAAGCTGTGATATAAACTGTTATATATTAAAAATGTTCAAGTATTAAAGGGGACATGGAATGCACATTTTCCACAAGTTGGAATGATTCTTTAGGGTCTTAAGGTTTAAAATTCCTAAATGGTCAAGTAAAACTAAACCATTTTTTTCCTTGTCAAAATTAGCTCAGTTCACAACAACCTGTTTTGTTGCATGTCTCTTTAAATGTTAATGAGCTCTGCTCATCCTGCCCTTCTCTTCCATTTTTTGTGTATTTGGTGACGCATTACCATCAAAAACGAAACTAATCCATCCGCAGCGGCTCTGATTTTGGGTGGAAATGAATAATCTTATGTCTGTTTCATACCGCAAGCTGCAGCTGCAGACTCATGGGAATATGCACACTGGAAGCCTTTGTACAGCATCATAACAACAAAATTAAAACGACTTAATAACTGAAACTCTTTAGTTTAGGAGCGAGTGGATGTTTATCATTGTAGGCAGTGTTAATTTGAAAATTCTGACAAATTATTCGTCAACGACATTTTTTCACAGACGAAAACAAGACAATAAACTAAAACTCGTTTTGAATGACAAAAACTATGACAAAAATCTATTGACATTTTCGTCAACGAATAGAATTGAGATGAAAATGTTAGGGATGGACGATTTGGGAAGAGATTTCCAAGACGAGCTTTTGTGAATAAAAAGTATTTAAATAGTATTTTTTTTATGAAAATAACCAATCATTACACTAGATAAGACCCTTCTTCCTCGGCTGAGATCATTTACAACCGCATTTTGGATCATATGAAGCCGCATTTAAATTGCCTTTTGGAAGTTAAAATCAGGGCACCATAGCAGTCCATTATATGGAGAAAAATGCAGAAATATTTTCCTCAAAAAACAATTTATTTACGACTGAATAAATAAAGACATGAACATCTTGGATGACCAGGGGGTGAGTACATTATCTGTAAATTTTTGTTTTAAAAGTGGACTTCTCCTTTAATAAAATGCATTATACTGTCATTAACCCCATTGGATTTTACCCGACTAAATTTAAATCTTATGAAATTTAGTCAACTATAACAATTCAGATTACTAAAATATGACTTAAACTAAATGGCATTTTAGTCAAAAGACTATGACTAAAACTGCTGTGGTTGTGTCCACACACTGCTAAGACACATTTATGTGCAAACATCAAGTAAAAGTGAATTTTGCATCTGATGTCCCTGTTAAAAGTGCAGTTTTAAAGTGCATATAATTTCATACAAACATAAATATCTTCTAGCAATCTGACCTTGCACATTTTACAATTGACAAATCAACACACACAAAGGTGTGTTTTGAACTCGGAGATGAGTTATCTAATTATCTGACCAATAATGTGATTTAAAAGGTAGGTCTGTTTGGATATTGTGTACCTTATTACAGTTGGGAACAGCTCAATCCCATAAAGCACAGAGACACAGTAGGTGGACTGCATACACAGCTTGCCCATCAGTGCCAGAGTCATAACAAGGGCAGGTATGTCTGTTCAGAAAGAGAGAGGTTTGCAAATCATCAGTTGTAAGACTCATATTCTAACACTAAGCACTACGCAATATTAGACCGTGATCAGTCCGTGCTCATGTATTGTATTTCATTGACTGTGTCCCTCACCGCAGAACTTAGAAACGAGGAGGGACAGCATACAGGAAATGCCACTGAGGAACAGCGAGCCCATGCTGAATGGCCTGCGGCCCCAACGCTTCAACAGAAATGGAAGAAGCAAAGAGGGAGCCTCTGACAATCCAGAGAAAAACTGCGCCAGATAGATATTGACACCGAAACTTCCCACACTGAAGCAGATCCCATAATAAGTTAGAGCAGATGCAAAACTGTAAAAGAAAAAAAAATACAAATATTTATGAATGTGTTCAGATATTTTCAATAGTTACAGAGGAAATAAGTTATTAGAAATGTCTCTAACTTGAGAATACAAACTTGCCAGTGGGGTTTTATTATGTAACAGCCCCTCAAAGTTGCTTCACTCAAGCAAACTATTTACTTTCTGCTTTGAAAAACAACTCGAGGAAGACATACTTTAAAATCCTCAAGTTCTGCGAAAACACCTGTGCTGTGTCGAATTACAGCACATGCATTCAAAACCACCTTTCAAAAGTGAAAATAAAATACTGTAGAAAGAAAACAACAGATTGTATTACCACAGGTAAACTTTCGTACCCAATGTAACTCATGATAAACAGACGCAGGAGTATAGTAGGTGATGTAAAGTTGGTGAAATTCGATTCTGCTTTAGCAGAGGTCTTCTCTGAGAGTGGCTTTTGCGTTTCATTGTCCAGAGAATCCAAAAGCTGTCAATGAAAGGAATGTACAATTTATGTTAGCACAATTCCGCATACTGCAGTGACATGTCTATCCACTTTCCACAAACATTTGAGCAATTCTAGAGCATGACTTTGTGTCTTACAAGACTCAAATACTGCTTGTCCTCAGGACTCCTATTCTGATAGTCCTCTAGTGTTTTCATCTGCTCATTCAGAAGCAGCCATCTAGGAGATTCTGGAAGAAAGCTAATAATTGCAAGAAACAAACAAACAAACACGTTTTTTAAATGATGCAAAACAATTTAACATGCATTGAAAATTTGTTTGTTCTACTTACAAATAAAGAGGTAGAAAGAGGATCTGAGGGATGCCCAGTGCCAGATGAAACTGCATCCAGTCACTGGCCAAGAAAGCTACGGCCGCCAATCCCATCATTCCCAGACTGAAGATGAAGGAAAACAGGGTGGGTGGCCAGATACGATACTTGGGCAGGCTCCATTCAACCCCTGAGAAATCAGAAGCACTTTTAAAATAACTTATTAAGCATTAAAAAATGTATTTAATTGTGGTATAATCTAAAATGTATCTATGTTGTGCAATTTTTGCATAAATACAGTTTAAGTCAAAAGTTTACATACACACTGCAGAATCTGCAAAATGTTAATTATTTTACCAAAATAAGAGGATCACACAAAATGCATGTTATTTTTTTTATTTAGTACTGACCTGAATAAGATATTTCACATAAAAGATGTTTACATATAGTCCACAAGTGAAAATAATAGTTGAGTTTATAAAAATGACCCTCAAGTTAAAAAGTTTACTTACACTTGATTCTTAACGCTGTGTTACAACCTGAATGATCCACAGCTGTGTTTTTTTGTTTAGTAATAGTTGTTCATGAGTCCCTTGTTTGTCCTGAACCGTTCTTCAGAAAAATCCTTCAGGCCCCATAAATTCTTTGGATTTTCAGCATTTTGTGCATTTGAACCCTTTCCAACAAAGACTGCGTGATTTTGAGATTCATCTTTTCACACTAAGGAACTCTGAGGGACTCATATGCAACTATTACAGAAGATTCAAATGCTCACTGATGCTCCAGAAGGAAACACAATGCATTAGGGTGTAAACTTTAAGGTGTAAACTCTGAAGCATCAGTGAGCATTTGAACGTTCTTTAATAGTTGCATATGAGTCCCTCAGTTGTCCTTAGTGTGAAAAGATGGAAAAGATGGAAAAAGATGGAAGATCATACAGTCATTGTTGGAAAGGGTTGAAATACACAAAAATGCTGAAAAACCAAAGAATTTGTGGGAACTGAATGATTTTTTTGAAGAACATCGGGCAGTTTAAGAGTTCAGGACAAACAAGGGACTCAAGAACAACAATCACTAAACAAACAAACAAACAAACAAAAACACAGCTGTGGATCATTCAGGTAACAACACAGTATTCTTTTGAACAGGGTTGTTTTTATAAATTCAACTATTATTTTCTCTTGTGGACTATATGTGAACGTCTTTTATGTTAAATATGTTATTCAGGTCAGTACTAAATAAAAAAAATGACATGCATTTTGTATGATTCCTCTTATTTTGGTAGAACAATTAACATTTTGCAGATTCTGTACTGTGTATGTAAACTTTTGACCTCAACTGCATTTATTATATGCAGGAGCAAGACTTACACCGTTGTTCTAGTTTATTTTAAAAGACAGAAGAGAAACAACTGCCTTGCAATTAAATTGTTATTTGTTGTCCTACAGTGTTAATACAGATAACTGTACCTAAACTGTAGGTGCACATGTGAATGGCACAGCCGGCTACTCCACTGATGCCGCGGACAGTCAAGTACACGGGCACATACGGCAGAAATGCCACCACAAGAGAAGCAACTGCGAGGACCGTGGAGCAGCAGATTAGAAGTAATTTCTTTCCATACCTTTAGAGGGAGAAAATACACTTACAACGTTTAAGTCAAAACAAAATCTGACGTGGAAAACAGAAAGGGGCAAATACCAACTTGTCAGATACAGCGCCACCGAATAAAGAGCCGATAAGTAAACCCGTCATGTACGTCGCTTGCCCATGAGCAAAACGATTCCTCTCGTGACACGTGAGACTCTGCTGCAAAACAGATACAGTGTGTAGCCCACTGAATACATGTGTTAGGCTTTAAATAGGCGAAATGTTATGCAATCTTTATTACTCACACGTGTGAGGTCGCTGTGATTACTCGTCCAACTTGTTGAGATGTTGAAAATATTAGTGTCCACTGTTTGGTTCAAAGACTTGCTCGCTATATTCTCGCTGCAAGGCGCAATGTGTAACGTAAACACATCCACGAAAAATGTAAAGGCTGTGAAAAAGATCGGGAAAGTAAGGATACAATACACAGTTCTGTGCAGTGGACCAACAAACTGACGAAATGCACCGTCCGTCTTCATTTCGCCGGCTGCTTGGAATTAAGTTGTGTCCCTAAATAAATTCGCCGTAAGAACGAGCACTGATCTTTCACTGAGGTTTAAAGTCAGCATTTGTAACGATTACTGCCAT
The DNA here is from genome assembly GCA_019740295.1 of Labeo calbasu. Taxonomy (NCBI): domain Eukaryota; kingdom Metazoa; phylum Chordata; class Actinopteri; order Cypriniformes; family Cyprinidae; genus Labeo; species Labeo calbasu. The sequence goes on along the minus strand of JAHKKF010525148.1, from coordinate 16,226 downwards.
CACGCCAGACTTCTGAAGACGTCTTCTTTCCACCCTCAAGTCTTTATGCAAATAGCATAGCTGTTGGTATGGACTCCTAGAGTTAAAGTCAGTCTCTAGTGACGCGACGGGGTCAATAAGGCACAGCAACTGTCTCACTTCGTCTGGCATAAGCTACTGTTTACCAGGGAGCGAACTGTAGCTGCCAATTTCAAAAGGATTCTGTAGCCATTAAAGTGAGAAAAAAACTCAAATTTAAATTTATAAATTGTAATTAATAAAAAAAATAGTGCCATTACACAATGAGAAAAAAAATCTCCTGGGTCCAGAGAACAGCATGACAGGATGGGGTCAAATTGCATTATGTGACATTACATATTACATATATTTTTTCTCATTTTGGTTAGTTGTCATGAGATGTTAATTATTAGCAGTATTCAGAGAAATTCACTGCATTACAGGAGCTATAATGATTCTACAGATGAATCTCTTACAGGTCAAAAGTCAACCACAAATCAAATAGTTAGCAACTGATCTCCTACCTGCCAGTGACTGGATACTGTACATACTGTACTAGCTTAGTTTGAAATGGCTCAGATGAAATCAGATTTCCATGGCAAACTCACTTTTTCTTTTGTGTAGGGGAGAGTGGGGACGGTTGCAATACTTTTAACATTTCCTTTAGTTTCTCAGAGACTGTGTGTATTAGAAAGCCAAAATTTTACAATAAAGCCACATCTGTTTGCTACTCTCCCACATTGCTGCAATCTGTGTACATATGATGATATATGTACAATTTACACTTAAATAGACAAAGTCAAATTTTGCAACTGATTTCACAACAGGGGATGGTTGCAACATTCATGTAATTAAAATTATTCTTAAATGTAATTTTGCAGTTTCTGAATTTTATTAGTGCACAGAGTCTTCAAGTTAAACTGGCTGTATAAAAGCTTTCTTTTTGTATAACAGATTTTTAACCTATTTACTTAAAAAAGGAAAGACACCTATTGAAAGGATTTCTTAATCCATAAAATTAAGTCACAGAAGAAGAATAGGGTTCAGCTACACTGACAGCTTTGATAAAACTTGGTATATTAGCTTGACACAATATTTTTGACACATGCTAGCTATGCCTATTAGAAGCTCAGATAACACTGATTAAAATGTTATGACTTGTTATAACAACTTAGAAATACATTTACATTTTTTTACTTACTTTTTTTTTTATTGTCCTTTGTAGAATGAATGGTCACATGTGGCTGAATTCGTCCAGGAAGGATGAGGGTCTAATAGTGCATGTACAGTATAGGTATTATCATTGTAGCTCATTCCTGACTGAAGAAATAAGCCCTTGTTGCAACCATCCCCACTCTCCCCTATGCTAATTCACATGAACTAAAAACACAAGAAATCCTTAAAACATAAAAATGTGTATCACATGAATATTTATTTGACACGTTTAACAATTCAATAATTCAACACAGTCCTTAAATAAATAAAAATAAAGCAGTTATTCTATTCCATCAAGACTTTTACATTGCATTCTAGTGCAAACGACTCATTACTGACACCAAGTGGTATCTCTAAAACAATTCAATTCTCAATAAATTAAAAAAAAAAACATTAAAAAAAAGGAAGGACATCTTTGTCTAAATCTCCTTTTCAGTCACACGATAAGTTTGCGTGTAGGCTTTCCACCTTATTTTTTTTATGGATGAGACTTCCGATTCATTTGCAGCTATAGGGAAATAACAAGAAGCATAACAATGTGCAGTAAATGGTAAAACTGTTTGCACTAACCAGTGTGCTCATAATTAACTAATACATTAAAGTAATATGGTAAGACACACCATTTTGCAATATCAAGCAGCAAAACGAGCTGTTTTGTACAGCTGGACGCTGATGAGACCGGAAGCCAGACCCATAAAATGTACAAATGTCCGCGCCCACTCTTATGGTAAGAAAAATGCGGATATTTATCTTAGACGAAGACCTCCGTTCTTACATTACATTTACTAAGTGAATTACTAATGATACTCCGTTCATCAGCGACCGTTACTGACATTAACTGACACATCATTCCCGCCAAATGTGCCGCAACAAGCCCGCGTGAACTGCGTCTTTGACGTGACATCAACGTGCTCCAGGTGAAGGGAGGACGGAGCTGAACGACTGTTTGGCTCTTTCGGTGGATATTAACGGATGGAAGATGAGTGGCCCGTCTGCTGACATCTGCCGTCGGTTCCCTAAACCGCAGGATTTGGGTTAAAGCTGTTTTCAGTCCTGCGACAGTTTTTGTGTAGGGGAACAGCCGTGTAAGAATTTCCATTGTTTGTTTGCTGAGGGTTTGTCCTAGGGGTTAAGTTAAAGTAGAAAACTTAGTTAACAACAAGAACAAAGCAACAGAAAAATACAACAGTTAATGTGTGTAGCCTAAAAGCTTAAAAAGTAGGCTACTGTTGCCTAGTAAGAATAAAAGCTACAATATCCTACTCTTTTATTTAGCAGACTGTGTGATCTAACTTTGGCCTACATGATTAACCTATATAAGTTAATGAGAATGATGCATACGATTAATGGGTTCCCTTAAAGAGATGTTTTTAACTTAAATTACAGTCAAACTTAAAACCTCTCAGTAATGTACATTTTTCAGATTAACATTTGAGATTTCATTTGACTGTGTGTAAGGAATTAGCTTTTCTGGTTAGCCTACAGAACATACAGAACGAATGTAAACGAACATAAAAATATAACCAATAATAATAGGCTAATATTAATACAGATATTAAAAAGACAATCAGGTAATGGACTTACAAGACTGTAGGCCCATTTTATTTGATGTCTGTAACAATTAATAAACTTAATTCGAATGGTGTCTGCATGGCACGTATATACATATATCTGTGGTTCCCACAACATAGCATATCGAGGCTACGACTTCACATCGCGTGGCCAGGACGTAATAAGGATGTCGTTACCTCGACAAAATTACCTCGTGGCCACGACATAATATTAAGTTCCCACGAGTTAATATGACGTTCCCACGAATTAATATCTCATGGGCACGACATATTATCACGTTCCCACGAGCTGGACACGACAAAATTAAGTGAAACCGAACATGGCCCTCCCGCACCGGTCATCGTAAATAACAGATATTTAAAAAAAAAAAAAAAGTTTTGCAGAGTAACAGAAATGTTTTGGTCTGGGCTAGTAAGTTACTCTTAAATTATCTCAAAGATTGAGCCTCCTCAAGTGCCCAAAGACATTATTACCAATTACATTAGGAAATCTTACCTGAAATAATTCCCTTATTTGGATTGCTAAGACATTTAAATACTTAGTTTGTCAAGTTAAAGTTAGTACAGTACAGTAACTCACCTGTTCGTATAGGGTCTTGTCAGGTTGAAAACTCAGGTGTGCAAATACAGTAGGCCTGTGTGTATATAAGGCCAAAACAATTGTACTTTAGCAATGTTAAATCTCTCTGGCTGCTAATAGGAGAAATGTCTTCTGCTAAAATGTACTAAACGCCCCTGATTCAGTTGCTCCTCATCCGTCAACATCAGTGACCGCTCTGTCTGAGGACTAAGGGTGTTTCATCTAAAGACAGATTTAATTGCGTAAGAGATCACATGTTGTCTGCGGCTTATTTGCCTCACTGGCTGATAGCCCACATGTACTGACGTTCGAAGATGTGCTGAAATGCATTAAAGTGCTAAAATGCAATTACCCAAATAATTGACATTGTTTATTTGGTAATTGGTAATTGGTAAAAACTCTGTTCGATACTCCGACCATTCATAGAAATTTTTAACAGGTTTTATATAGTTATACAGTACTTCAACATCACAGTAAATTACTGGCATCATTGCACCAATTTGGACATTTTTGTGCTGGACCAGAATGCAGATTGTCCTATATTTGGCCAGGCAAGAACTTGGCCTTGTCTTTGCTTTGTAAGTCTCAGCAAGGATAATGGCAATCAGATTTATGACGTCAATGGAGTGTGTGCCATCCTACTGTAGTCACTGCTGCAAATATAAAGCTGTGCTAAAGTGGACTAGAAATAACATACGTAGATATATTTGACAGAAAACAAGTGATTGTTTATGATTAATGCCATATATTTTATTTCTTTCACAGAAATGCTTGCATCTCACAAGGCCTTTTACCATTTCTCTACTACAACCATTCTGCTGGTGTTCAGTACTATGGGAAGAAGAACGTTCAGGTGCACATAGTACTAGTAAATAGACTAAACAGTACCTCCCTTTGCAATAAGAAATATAAAAATGTACAAATGGACATATTGGACAAATGTGAGACAGACAAAGGCAAGGAATTTCTTAGCTTTTGAAGACTAAAGAGACCTAAATAGACATTTTCAGTTTCTATAAATGAAACAGAATGGTTTGTAAAGGCTGGATTATTTACACTGTTTTAGTATAGATAACTATAATATTGTCTAACTGTAAACAGATAAAATTCTATTTAGTTAGTTTGAATTGGCTTGCATTAACTGAATAACTTTCTGTTAATATAGAGTCCCATCTCTATCATTGCACTAACTGAAGATTGTTGGACACAGCTGAAAAGAAACGAAGAACGTAAAGGTGCGTAAAATATACATATTTTAAACCAATCTCTCTAAACACTTCTTAAAATCTCCACAATCTCCAATTTCATCTCCACACTCATTCTTTAGCAACTTCTCCATACCCATACAGTCATGTTCCACCCTTATCATGCTTGATAATGCCAATATATAATTGACACTACCTTTTCAGCGAATGTGTTCTGGATGTGGGTTCTGTGAATTCAGAGTTTAAGTGCTCACTTTGTTTGGGTACTTCCAATGTCACAGAGACAGAACCACATCAGCATGGACCATTCGAAACAAAATCCCTCAATGACGTTCTGCTTCCATTCATTTGTCCCTCAACTTACCGACAAGAAGGAAATGTACATTTCCTTACTCTCCTAACCTGCGTACAGCGAGCTAAGAACAACCTATTAAACAAAACCAGTAACCCTCTGTTAATATCACATTTTTTGAGAACATTAATGTCTTATGAAAGATAAAGCTTTCACTCACGGAAAAGAGCAAAACTACGGTTACAGAATTACAGAAGTATTCCCTCTTCTCTGTTATTCCTTCGGGAATGTTATCGGCCAGCACAAGCATGGCCTTCCAGCCAGAGTTTAGACCTCTGCAGTCTTCATACTGAACGGACAGCTATCTTTTACAAGCTGTTAGGGTTGAGTTGACAGCCCTAAGTGCTGCCTTGAGCGCAGACCGTATTGCTGGAGGATATGGGCAGGGCGAAATGACTCTCAGTGCTAATGCAGCAGTCTGTAGACTCGGCCATCTCTCCCTCTTTTTCACAGATGGCAGTCATTGGCCCACTGGGAATGCGGCTACGGCTGTTGTACCGGCTGCTGGCTGCAGAAGGTGGTGTACGTGAACGCCCATATTTAAGGGTTGTTAGTCCAGCGGTAAAACGGGGCAAGGCTCCCTCCGTACGTGCCCACTCTTCAGGTGCTCTCCTGCTGCTTGTCGGAGAGGTGCACAGTCCATCAGATTGTGCATGATCTGAATTAGCCCTCTGAAAACGGGGGTCTGTGCATTTGAGAATCTCAGTGGCTGACATGCGGAAGCTGGACTCTGAGCGGCTGCCCTTCTTGAGAAGCAGAGCTTTAAAACTGTCATTGCTCGTGGATGAGCGCCGCAGGTTGCGCTGAATGGAGCTGGTCTGACGTGGCAAGGAAGTTAGGCTGGGACAAGAGCCTGTTGGAGTGACCGGTGGGGAAGGGAGGAAGTTACGGCAGCGTTCCTCTTCAGAATCGCCACGGCCCAGGACCTTCCTCTTTGACCTGTAGATTAACAGACAGCAAGACTCAGGTAAGCCTTTGGCATGGTTACTGCATGTCTTGCTGTTGATGTTGTTGATAACACAAGTGTAAAATTTCCATTTGCGGCATTTTGTATCCATAAATGAGTAAAAATGCGACTGTCATTTGTTTTAGGACTCTCTGTCTTAGATTTAAACATTTTGAATGGATTCAACTTTATAATGAATTTTAGGTTTGAAGATGATCAGTTTTGAAGGTTATCAGATTGGCATTAAATGCCAAGGACACTATAAGGTTTTGGTAGAGGAGAAGTGTGTACATGTTTTGCTGTTTAAAGGAGAAGTTCACTTCCAGAACAAACATGTACAGATAATGTACTCACCCCCTTGTCATCCAAGTTCAAGTGTTTCTTTCTTCAGTTATAAAGAAATTGTTTTTGAAGCACACAAGGATTTTTCTCCATGTAACAGACTTTTATGACTGCCCTGAGTTTGATCTTTCAACATGCAGTTTTAATGCGGTTTCAAATGATCCCAAATGCTGTTGTAAATGATCCCAGCCAAGGAAGAAGGGTCTTATCTAGCGAAACGATCAGTTATTTTCATTAAAAAATACAATTTAAATACTTTTTAACCTCGAACGCTCATCTTGTCTTGCTCTGCCTGAACTCTGTGTATTCTGACTCAAGACAGTTAGAGTATGTCAAAAACTCCCATCGTATTTTCTCCCTCAATTTCAAAAATCATTTTAAAATCATCCTACATTGCTATAGAAGTACCAACAGTCTTTGCAAAGTGAACATGCAAAGAAGATCAAACACCCTTAACAAAAAAGGTAAAACGGCGATGTAGGACGATTTTGAAGTTGAGGGAGAACATGAGATGGGAGTTTTTCGACATACCCTAACTGTCTTGACCCGGAAAAAAACAAGATGAGTGTGCGACATTAAAAAGTATATAAATTGTATTTTTTGAAAATAACCAATCGTTTCGCTAAATAAGACCTTTCTTCCTTAGCTGGGATCATTTACAACCGCATTTGGGGTCGTTTAAAGCCGCATTTGAACTGCATTTTGCAAGTTCAAACTAGGGGCACCATTGAAGTCCACTATATGAAGAAAAATCCTGAAATGTCTACTTTTTAACCACAAATGCTTGTCTTGTGAATGTGGGTCTTCACGCTTTGCGTAGTCACGTTGGAAGATTCACATGCGGTTAGTTTTTTGTCTGTTTACTTTGGTTCAGAATTGTAGGGTAGCATGAAAACCTCCATCTTTCCTACAACTTAAAAATCACCCAACGTTGTTTTACCTTTTTTTGTAAAGGGTGTTTGACTTTCTTTGCATGTTCACTTTGTAAAAACTGGGTCAGTACTTCCGCCTACGTCATGTATGCGTGATTACATAATGCGTGAGGTCGAGCTAGTGCAAGATGTGCATTTGTGGTTAAAAAGTATCTAAATTTCATTTTTTTTTAGAAAATGAACGATCGTTTGCAAGATAAGACCCTTATTCCTCAGCTGGGATTGTGTTTAACCTTTAACCTGTTGGGTGAAGTCCACTATATGGAGAAAATTCCTGGAATGTTTTCCTTAAAAACCTTAATTTCTTTTCAACGGAAGAAGAAAGACATGAACATCTTGGATGACATAAGAGTAAATTATCAGGATTTTTTTATTCTGGAAGTGAACTAATCCTTTAAAAAGAAAGATGCTACTGTCTACTAGATACAACAGTAGATATTACTACTTTAATGCTTTTATTATCTTGTTTGAGCTATGAGAAATCATTTTTGTATTCTGCGATACCCTTAGAAAACTTTGCATTTAAATAATTCCACATCTACCGCCATGTTTCCTTAAGATTCAGGACATCATATTCCCTTAAGGCTGTTTAATCGGAGCACTTGGATGTTAGTTCTTTCTAAGCATTAATCTTTGATTCACACAAATTAATAATGACAAAGCTTCTAAGAATAACACTGCATCATCTGATTTTTAGTTCTGTCCTACAACACTATGACAGTCAAATCAGATTAATCTTCCCAGCTCTGTTTGCTTACTTTCAGGCTGGTTGAAAAACACAGTACATTTAACTTTTGACCTAAAAAAAGGTGTGACACCACAATACAAACACTGTGAAGCAGAGCTTGGGGATTAGAGAGGGCAAAAAAGAGGATAATTAAATCTTTTAAGGGAGCTACTGGATTATGAGTGTAATCTGACCCTATAGCCAAACTACAGGGAGACAACACCAGCCAACGACTTGATTACTTGCCAGTCCAATCCACACCTGTAATTGGATGTTCATGTTCTGTCTACGTAGACTGCTCCAGATGACACGTTTAGACAAATGATTCAACACAAATGCATAAACACATGACACAACTCATTAAAATTGAATGTTTAAAATATCCTAGCTTGTCATAAAAGTCAGTATCATAAACGTTGTCCAGACTATCCTAAATACCACGA